>JANAVB010036019.1:2787546-2887546 GCA_029216955.1 Iris pallida
TCTAGTTCTTTTCTTCGCGGTATCACTTGTCGCCCTGTTGATGGCTAGCACTCGTTGTCGTGGTACGGGGCGTGGTGGTGGTGGTAGGCATGGACGTGGTGGTGGTCGTAGTCGCCTTCAGCCTTCCCGGGAGGTGACGCCCGCTAGCAATCTCGACCCGGAGAGTACCCCGGGCACAGACTCATCCCGCCATCGATCTACCACGTGGCTATCGACACCTTCATCGAGGGCGTCTCCATCCGCTAGCAGATCCGTTCTGCCAGCGGATCCACCAGTGGTACCACTAGTTACTGCACAGTGGGCCTCGGAGTACCCCCGGATTCAGTTACACCCGGTTACTGGCGAGTACATGCATGGAGCCACGGATCCTTCGACGCCACCAAAGAGGCCGATGGGCAAGTTACGACAAGAGCTATGGCCCACGGATGAAGCGTAAGTAAATTTAAGTTAATTTAATAAATTTGTTTCATTTATTTAAGTTAATAATCTAGTCTTTGCTTCTTTGTAGGTTTTTTCGTGGGATGCTACCAGGTTTCTAGGGCAGATTATCCGGGCTAACTACCATGGCCCCTACCTCAATTTGTCTAAGGTACCCCTAGACTTGCAGTACCGCTGGCTCGACGAGATGAGGGTATATATATATATATCTTATGATTAATTAGTAATTATTCTTTAATCAACTATTTTTTTAATATCGTGATAATTGAATTTTTATGTCAGAGGACCTTCTGGTGGCCCTCCATCGCTAGGAGGCGATCCGCAGGACCTAGAGAAGCGCCACCGGGAAGAAGATCCGGGATGCAGTTTATGACCTTCGAACGACGCATTCGAAGAAGGAGTGGATCCGACAGGACAACTATGAGCAGCTATTGTAGAAAATGGATGCTCCTGCCTTCAAGAAGAAATCAAAAAAGTGAACCGACGGGCCATGGGGCTACATATGGAGGGATCAAAGCCCCACGTAGCGACGCTTGCAGAATTGGTGAGATACCGCAAATTCATTCCACTATCTAATTCGGTACTATTATTATACTTAATTAATTAAATTCTATAAATATTTCGTATGCAGACCCAACGGGCGTTGAAAGAGGAAAAAGATGCTGACTCGGTTACCATGCACGATGTATTTCAGCATACCCACAAGAGGCAGAAGGACGGGAGCTTCGTCGACGAGAGGGCCAAGAAGACATCGGATTCAGACTATAACTTAGGTAAACTTAGGATTCAGACTATAACTTAGGAAAATATCGGATTTAGATTATAACTTAGGTAAACTTATAGTATAAACACATTCATTTTATAGGCTGCGTATCGTGAGCCCTTAGTCGGGTTCAGCCATCTGCTCCCGAGGATGTCGACAAAATGACATCCGTCGGGACGCCCTCTTCTACGGTCGCTCGCTACGACGACATGTTCGTAGATACCATCGGCGGCTTTAAGAAAGGGCGTCTATACGGAGTCTGCTCCCTGGCGCCGTTGCACATAGCGATTCCGAGATTTCTACCTCCACCACCTCCTCCCGCGGTCCCGACAGACGATGATGTGAGGTCCCAGCTTGCACATCTAAACGAGGCGGTGTCGAACTTGTGGACGCAGTTGTCTACGTACTTTCTGCGTCTTTCTACTACTTTCGATCTGTTTGCTCCCGGTCCATCTACTAGTGCTGTCGGTCCTTCTTCCGTCGGGCGTCTCTCTTTTGACCCTGTTTCCCCTATCATTTCGACTTCTGCTGTGACGGCCCTTCTCAACCTGATGACGCCAGAGCAGTTACGCCAACTTCCAGACCATGTCTTAGAGGGATTGCTGCCACACCTGGTGGAAGTGTACATGCGCCGGTGTCACGCCCCAGAACCAGAATACTGGAGAGCGGAGGCGAACATAGCCAGCTACGTATATTGAAATGAAGTCCATCTCGCTATACGGTCACGGCTGTCTAGATATGAGGGTTTACTACAAGCCAACAGTCTCTTAAGGTCAAGCCTACTGTCTCAATCTCAAGCAAATAATATAATTATAAGATGTTTGACCACCAAATATACAATAAAATGCGTCCCAAATATTACATATCAGCTGATCATGAAGCTAGTCGTACAAAATGCTAGGACTAGCAAGAGTTAAGTCATACATGATCAACCCTAGGATTTGTTAATCATGTTTACAGCCCGTAGGCAGACAGTAAGTAAAGTGCATCGAGCTAACAGGTGCTCGTTGGCTAAACGCCTCAAAAGAATAACTTTACAATAGAGTGAGCAAAACAAAATAGAAAACCCACTCGTAGCCCGGGTTCCTTCTAGTCGCCACCATCGGGCTGGAGGTTCGGAAGATCCTCGGGAGCTGCTCCGAAATCTGGCCACACAAAACCAGCTGGGTCAAACCCCAAAAAGAGCAAGTGCCACAAAGGAGGCCATAAAATAAGAACAAAAGCCAGCATATCAGAACATAAGAAAAGAAAATGGAAGAAGGTACAAGTAAATAAAGAGTACAACAGGACAATAAACGACTAGTGACGTGGGACCATTCCGGGAGCCAGGTTACAACCCTTAAACCAGACAAGGACCGAGGTTGTAACCATTCGCCTGAACAGCACTCAGTCTCTACCCATTTATTGTTAGAAATAAGTAAAACAAGCATGTACAAGAGTTGCCAGGTACCGGGACTAGACAAGACTTAGACAAGGCTGGACTCCATCCATTCACAAGCGGCCAAGCAATTACTACGGCTTACTACTTAACTAACTAGGGTTATCACAAGCCTAATTACTAACAAGATGCAAGTGAGAATTTCCCAGTCCCAAGCCCTGCAGACCATCCAGTTATCCTTCCGCGGGTTGAGAGTATGGTTGGGTACATCGCCCCGGAGACGATATACCCTTAGGTGACTTAGAAGGTGCAACACATGACAGTGCGTTGGAAATATGCTCTACTCGTCGGCAAGCTACAAGTCCAATTAAGAGCGCCCAGATAACGAGATTGCCTGTGACTGGAAATTCTCCATGAACTATAGTTTGATCTAGTCATTAGCCTAATCCATATTCAGTGTGAATCCCTGACCGTGGGAACCAGGGAGTCACGTCCTAGACATGATACAAGACAAGACAAGTGGATTGCATAAGCAAGCAAGCAGGAACACCTACGGTATCGAGTTGATTATACGAGTCAAGTTAGCCGTTGCAACAGCATCAAGATAAATCATGTCAGGGTACTTGTCAGGAGTGTGCCACGACGGGCCACTATCATGTCAGGTTGGTCATATCAGGAGTGTACCACTATGGGTCACTGTCGTGTTATGCTAGTTCCTTGTCATACCATGCCATGTACAATAGTCATTCCAAACATATTAAGTAAAATCAAATTCATGACAAAAGGCGTAAGGATATAAAATGGGCATAAAATATCTAATAAAATATCAAAATACAGGGCTATAGAAGAGCCAAGATTAAAGAAATAAAACCAAAACTCTAAGAGCTAATGGATTGCGCAAGGGGCCAGGGGGTTGGATTGTGCAGGGTGTCAGCTGCGCAGGGTGCCAAGTGTGCAGGGGCACAGGGCGCAGGGTTGGGGTGGCGCAGGAATGGTTGGCACAGGCTGCGAAGTGCGCAGACTTAGACTGCACAAGCAATAGATGGCGCAGGATGCAGACTGCGCAGGCTTAGACTGCGTAGGCAATGGATGGCGCAGGATGCAGACTGCGCAGGGGTCAAGCGCGCAGGAGCCGATGGCGCAGGATTGGTTGCACAATCGGACAGCGGCCAGGCTGCGCAGTCAGCGACCAACGCTAAAGAGCGCGACGCGGGGAGGCTGCGCGGTTCAGTGCTGCGCTAAAGAGCGCAGACTATAGATCTTCTTCTCCAGGCCGAGAGGAACATCAAGAACACCCAAAAATTCAATCTTTCATATCTTAGTCAAATCAAAGCCAAATCTAGATTTTCAAAGTTCTAACTTGAGTAAAATTGAATTCGCTTCCACATGGAAGCATCAAAACCTACAAAAATCTAACCAAAATAGATCAAAACCATATAAATCCAAAAATAGTTAAAACCTAGATCTAGAACAATGGAGACTCCAAATCACAAAATGTCAAGCACTAATGTTGATCACCATGGCCTAATCTAGCTAATGGACAAATAAAAAGTGGTTCTCATGTGGTGGCAAGGTGCACTTGCCTATGGGTGGAGTGTTGTGTAGAGGAAGGAAGAAGAAGAAATTAATGGAGGGAAGTAATGAGGAGAGAGAGTGTTAGGTGGGGATAATAAAGAGGGTGGGTTGTGGTGGAATGAGGGTTGAATATAGGCTAAGGTATTCCAATGCATGTTGAACCAAACCAAACCAAATCAAACCAATTCCCTTCCACAAAATAAACCAAGCCAGGTAAAACACAATTACGAGAACCAAAACCTGCCAGTCAAGCCAATTACAAGTACAGGCCAAAATCTGAGAAGATAAATACAGGTCTGAAATATATGTAAGCTTGACAAAGTACGTATTCAGAATATGGGTGTTACAGCCGGGCACAGCAGGGAGTACCAGCACCATCGGATGATCCAACTCCTCCTTCTCGTTGATGTTTGTATTCAAAGATTTTGAAAACTGTTTAAATATTGAATATTTGTGTAGATAATTTGAAATATTGGATAATGTTGATTGAAATATTGAATATTTGAAATATTGGATAATTTGAAATATTGGATAATTTGAAATATTTGTGTGGATAATTTGAAATATTGGATAATTTGAAATATTTGTGTGGATAATTTGTGTTATTTATGTTGGCAGATGTTGTGTGAACAGAAAATGCTCTATTTTATGCAAAAAAACTTTAAAAAATTCCCAGTTAGTGACGGACACGTGACTACCAACTGACGGAATATCCGTCGCTACCTGGGACTATTCCAAGTTAGCGACGGATGGCGACTACTCACTGACGGAATATTCGTCGCTAACTGGGACTATTCCAAGCTAGCGACGGATGGCGACAACTCACCGACGGATCGTCCGTCGGCAAGGTTATAGAAATATGACAAAAACATAAAAAGGGATCGACGGATATTCCATCGGTAAACCGTCACAAGTAGTCGATAAAAGTTTGGCGACGGCTAATCCATCACCAATTCCGCGACTGGTCGGCGACAGACAAGCGATATATCCCGATAGAATATTGGCAAAATATCCGTCGCCACAGTTTTGGTAGTATGAAAGATTCACAGAACCGGGTCGACGGATGTACCGTCGCTATTTCGTTGCTATTCCGTCGAACAGTAGCGACTACCAGCGACAAGTTAGCGACAGATATTGCGCATCAGACACTCTCTGATACGGGTTTACCGACCATTTAGCGCCAGATTAGCGACGGATATTGCGTATCAGATATTCTCTGATACGCAATTATCGACCATTTTAGCGACGAATACGGCCGTCGCTAAGGCGATGTGTCATTAACTTTCTGATACGCGCTTTGACAAAAATTTGTCGGTAATTCATTGCGAGATGTACGAGTATTGTTGACGGAAATCCGTCGCAAAATCGTCGCTGGGCGACAACTTGGTGACTGATTGTTTTTAGCGACGAGGCTTTTCCCGATGGATATTTTTGTCCAAAATCCGTCGGCCATCCGTCGGTATTGCCATTTACCGACGACCGGGCAACGGATACGGCCGTCGCTAAAGCGATAAATTTTGGTAGTGCTCCTATAATATCACCTCGAAGATTATTGCCAAAGGAAACATACCCTTCTCTTTTCATCGATAGCATAGCGAATAAAGATATATCACTTGTCATGTGCCGCGAACATCTGCTATCAAGTATCCACTTACTTTTAGCATGAGAGCATTGAGGGTCCACCTACAAAATGAATAGATGAATCCTTTGGTACCCATTTCTTCAAGGGTCTATTATGATTAGTCTTAGGAATCCAAAAAAGTATATTTGTGTCAACTACCCTTCTAGCTCTACAGTATTGTGATATGTGCCCGTGTGTACCACAATATGTGTATATGATTTTTGAAATTGTGTTCTTGGTTTCTGTGTTGGCAAATTTTTTGTGTCTTTCTTGGAACCTGTATGTGAAAGCATGATTATGAGAAATGTATTGCTTATGTGCTTTCTTTGGTTTAGTCCTTTGTGGTATATGCTTGGTATTAGGACTAACTTAGGCTGTATAACAGGGGTGACCTGTTTGACTAACTTCATCTCTAACTTTTTAAAGATTGTATAAGGCTCTTCGAATTTAACGATCATATCCGTAAGTATTTTTTTAGTGACTAGGTGTTTCTTCTTCTCTATGTCATAAAGTTCTTGCATCTTGACATATTCCTTTTTTTCTCTATGGTGAGAATGATATCATGATAGTCCAATTTAAGTTTGGCTATCTCTTTTGTGTTAACGGTAGTAGATGTCTCTTTAATATCTTCAATAAGATTAGACAATCTAGATACTTCGGTTGTGTATGCCTTAATCTCTTTACGAGATTGCTTATACTTCTCTAGCACATTATCGTGTCCTTCAAATAATTCGCTGCTATAGGCATTTTCTAACTTATAGAAAGTAAAATCATCATACAGAGGGTTCTCAGATACCTTATCGAATGCCATCAGACATACATTTGTACTGTTGTTGGGTATGTCCTTCTTCTCTGATTTACTGACTTCACTTTTGTGCCAGATGCTTGTATTTGCGTACTTTTGACCTGTTGTAGCTTTTATGCTTGATCTTGATCCGTCGTATGGACTATTTTTTTGATAGTGGACAGTCCTTCTTTGTATGCTCTGAATTTTTGCATCCGAAGAAGATTATTTTTTACTTGTTGCTTTCGTGGATGTCTTTCTTTTTTCATTTTGATCGCTCAAACTTTAAGAATTTTCTGAAGTTTTTAACCAGCAGGGCCTGTTCATCACCATCGAAATCTTCTTCTTCAGAATTATTGTATGAGACTCTTTTGGCTTGAGCTTTGAAGGTGATTGATTTTTCTTTGAAGCTTCTTCAAATTCTTGTAAGTCCAGCTCATGGGTCATAAGCTTGCCCATCAGTATCTCTAATGTCATAATGGCGAGGTCATTTTTTTTATGATCGCGATGGCCTTCGGGTTCCAGTTTTTCTTAGAGCTCGTTAGTACCTTCTTGATCTTCTCATGATTGTTGTAATCCTTACTAAGAGATTGTAAAGGATTAGTAATATCAAAAAAATATATGAACATCTGTGTAGTTGACTCACTGGATTTCATCTTGACGGACTCGTACTCCTGTGTTAATCTACTGATTTTGGACTCATTCACTTGAAAAGTTCCTTCATGAGTTACCTCAAGAAGTCTCCAAATTTTATTAGATGCCATACAAGTGGATACACAATTAAACTCAAATTTGTCAATTGCACAGAATAGTGCATTGATGGCTCGTACATCTAGACTAGCTTGTGTCTTCTCATGCTCAATGTATTTGTCATGGGACTTGTCTACTACTACACCATCAATCACTGTTTTAGGTGGTTTTTTGTATCCGTCTATAACTATCGACCAAAGATCGAAGTCCAGTGACTTTAGAAAGAGACTCATCTGTGTTTTTCAGTATGTATAATTTGTTCCTTCAAATAGGGGAGGTCTATTTGTGGATTGTCCTTCACTGTTGAATATTGATTTAACGGTTGCCATAGATATATATAATCTCTAGATGATTATATATATATGTATAACCTGCTTTGATACTAAGTATAGGACCGTTGAGCACATCTAGTGGGGGTGAATAGAGTGTGTGTGCGTGCAACAAAAAATATCACCAATTAAAAATTATCCAGAACTTATACTATGGTAGGTAAATGACAGTAAATAATCATAGTAAAGTAAGAGTTAAGATGATCAAACTCAGCGATACAATAATGTATACTGGTATCCCTCTAAGAGGACTAGTCTAGATGTTAAATCCCTATTTTAAAAAATATGTATATGACTATTTCATATTTACAGTGATTTTAAAATTTTGTATTTGTTTAAAAATTTATTTAAGTTTCTTGATCTTGATATAGCCTTGATTGTTGAAGCTTGAACATTTGTTATTACTGTTGCTATTAAATTATTAATTGTGTAGTCTGTTATTTTATATTAGGGTTATTCCTATTATTATTATCATTGTTATTATTACTATTCTAATAGCTTTCCTATAACAACCCTTCCCTTTTTTCTCAAACCCTAACCTAACTCTGAACCTCTCTCTTTTCCTCCACTAGAGAGCAGCCCCCCCAAATTTCTCTCTCTTTTATCACTCTTTCATCTCTTCCCCCTCACTGGGAGATCAGCCCCCCTCTCTCGATCTCTCCCTTCCTCTTTCCTCACTCGACAGCTCTCCCTCCTCTCCTGAGTTCTCCTCCACGATCCTCGCGGCCACCACCTTCACCATCCTCACCGCAGTCTTCGGCGCCATCGCCATGACCGCCTCCCTCAGCCACCAGCACCACCATCACTTCTACTGGCACTACTGTATCTACTGCTCCCACCACCACCACCACTGCTCCTTTTCTCCTCCGGCCACCTCCATCTCGGCTGGCACCACTGCGACCAACAGCGCCCTCATCATCGTCTCCACTACAGCCACCCTTATCGCCAGCACCGTCGTCTCCTCCACCTCTGACGCTACCAGCGGCATCCCCGTCCTTGTCTCTCTTTCTCTCTGTATTCTCCTCCGTCGCCGGGAGCCCCCGAACCTCCTGGATGAGCTCGCCGACGGGTCCCCGACTCCTCCATGTCCCTCTTTGCCTTTACCTCCGACCGTCGTGCTCGGGGACAGTGCCAACATCGAGCGGCAGAATACCCTTGGGCCTCGTACTGCTCGAGCAGCGAGCCCCCTCGGCCTGCATGCTCTTGGGCAGTGTGCCCTCATTCTCGTATCTTTGGGACATGTGTACCTCGGTATATGTGTCAGTTTTGTTTTTTGTGTTGTCTCGATGTGCGTGCTATCTTGGGCAATAGGACACCTCGAGCCCCATGCTGCCTCGGGCACCGTGCCATCTTGAATTGCGAGCTATCTCACTTTTTGTACCCCGACCTTTGTGCCCATCATAATTTTGTGTCACTCCGATTTGTGTATCGTACTGATTTACGTGCCATTTTGGTTTGCATGCATGTTTTGATTTATGTGCACGTTCTATTTCCTATTTATCTCGATATTTGAGTCATCTCGATTCTCATGCGCGTCTCAATATACGTGCACTTCTTGGTTTGCATGACCATATCGATCCGTATGCCTTGGTTTCTATGCCAGATCCCTGTACTACTTGCACGACCCACACGGTATAGCCTTCTACCATCCATGTGCTTTCTGTCATTATTTTATTAATATTTTATGCTAATAATTATTTATTATGTGTTCTGAGGACTTTGTTGGACGTGCTACCTTGGATCACGATCGTCGAAGACTTGCTTACCTAGCCGAGCCCCCTAGGCCAGTATCCCTTGCTCATCGACGGTTCTTGCCCTCTCTTATGGATTCTATTGTATTTAATTTATTTGTAACTGTAAATGTATAACTGTGAGTAATATAGCACAGTAGTAGAACTGCCATGATGATAACTTAGGATAGCTTGGTTCGATACCGGACAAGCCGTATCGGATAACTCAGACGGGTCATCCACACCTCCGAGGACACCATGCATAGATTGTCCCCATGTGCCCCATGTTCGACTCGCGGTCGGATGACAGATTTGTCTAACTATTTCTGTGACTGTGCTTGTGACTTGGATATGACTGTGGGTCTTGATGCGCCTTTTGTGGCAATTTTGTGATATGCGTTGGCTTGGCGCCAGTCCTCATCGTAGTGCTGCTGTAGGCCGAGACTTAGTGTTCTCGGCTATGGATTGGTTTCTATTACGCATCGTAGCGTTGCTGGAAGCTGAGACTTAGTGTCTCAGTCTGTGATTATGCCGCAGGTTGTGCCGAGTGAATTTAGTCCCAATTCGCTGGGAGCTCCCGTCCAGAATACAAAGGAGACTATGTCGAATTTTTTTTCTAAAATTCCTGATTGGGAACTTGGTTTGAGTAATTAGGTAGAACCGTTCCTTTGGTTTGCTGAACTAGATTCGTACGGATTTAGTTTGATCTGATTCCAGTGTCTGCTAGGTAGACTCCTGACTAGATTAGTCGCCTAGCTACTTGACCTGTCTTGTCCATCAGATAGCATGACGAGCGCAGTTCCACTCGGGGGACGATCTGTAACCCTGGTCCTTGTTTGGTTTAAGGGTTGTGGAATCTGTTCCAGAGCGGTTCATGCAATCCTTGCCATTTTTCTGGCAGAATTAATTAATATATTTTTGTCCCCTGACCATTCATTCTAGGAGTTATCCTAGTATAGCTAGATAGGGCTGACAGTTGTCCTATGTATCGGGATTATGACCTTGGATATGTCTGAGGATTGAGCATTATGTGGAGTTTGATTCCAGGAATATTGATTTGATAGACTCATGTGGACTCTTGGATAGTGTTGCCATTTCTTTTAGATGGCATTTATTCTGATCAAATATGACTATTTGGATTCCTAAATTTTGATTATTGTACGAGTTTTCTGCGGAACGAAGAGAATATAGAGGGCATCATTACATAATTTTTACTCGACTTCTCAAACGCCCAAAACCTGGTTTGATTTCTATATCTTGATGGCTGTGAGACTTATTTGTTGATAGCTTATGATCATTGATTCAGAGGATTCTTGTTAGCCAGAGGGCCTAGGATTGTTTACAGTAACTAGCTTGGTATTTGGTGATCGTATTTCCTGACATGATATTTATTCCATCGTAGATGGAAGACTACTGAGAGATTGATCCGGTGGATAGACCGACTTGATGATTAGAGTTGTTGGCTCCCATACATGCTTGAGATGATATTATAGTAGAGATCCCGACTATGTACCTAACCTGATATCCATGCCATGATGTGGGCAGATGATTTCATGTGACTGAAAAATTTGTCCTCGTTCCTGACATGACTACTTGTATCCGTGCTATAAGTCCAGTTTACCCTTTGAGGTACTGGCCCTGATTTGGTACTGAGGTGCGCCTTGTCTACTGGCACTTTGAGGTACTACTTCCATGATTATATGGAATTACGATGCTATCTTGATATTCTAGCTATATTATATGATTACCTGCACGGGTACCTTGGTAGTTGGACTGTATTCTTAGCATCGTTAGGATTGCTTGCTTGCTTGTTGCATAACACTGAGAATGAATCACAACTGGAACTATAGGTGCCGTAGTTGATTGTTACTTAGCATTCCCGTACTGAGGTACGACATCTAGGAGGATGATCATGTGACAACGACATGTGATTCTGGATAACTGTAGGGATAATCTAGGTAACTTAAACTGGTAGAAGTATTAGGAGGGAGCAGAAATCTCGAGTTTGTGCAATACTAACCTTAATACAAATATTAGTCATGATTTGCACGTTGGCCGCCACGGATGTTGTTACCGTTCGCACTGATGGATGGCAGTATCCGACTACTATTATGTACTATGTACTTTTCTTGTTCGTACGGTGGCCTTAGGAGGGACCGGTGCTCATCTTATCTTGTTATACTTGGCCCCGCTAGCCCTGCTTGGACGACATGATCTGAGAATTCCTATACTTGCATTGTTAGGGTAACCCAACCTCCACATAGAAAGCCGTAGGCAATTGAGTGGTCGCTTATTCTTCTAAATTGTTTGGCTTGTTGCCTGCAAAGCTGGCTGACATCGAGTTCCAGTTGGCGATCCAGGTATTATTGGATGTTAGAGAGTTTGTGATGGTTATTGATTATTTAGCTACATCTGTTATGGATTGTTTTCGTGCGTTGGTACCGCACGATTCTTACCCTTATTTACGGTTCATATATGTTCTGTTTTATACTTTATCCTGCTGGCTTTTCTTCGTCCGTCCTTGAGCCTTCATTTTTGGTACTTGCTACGGTTGGCCTGACCAACCCTGGATTGTTCCCAGATTGCCAGCGACCGACCCTGTGGATCTTTCAGACTTGACTTGGAGGATGTCCTTCAGTTTCAGACCATGCTAGGAACTGTGGGAAGGTATACTCGTCTACATTATTATCCTATACTGTAGATTTCTTGATTATCATATGAGTATTTCCTGTTTTCCATATGATTTTCTCTCTTTCTTATGATTTCATTATTATTGCCTGTGGATATGACATCGGATTTAGGCTATAGATTGATTGCATGCTGGGATACCCAACAAGATTGACAGCCGTAATCGTTGTATGACGTATTCGTACCTTATACAGTGTAGCTGGCCGACGTTCGTCCCCGTATTTTGGTTCTGGGGCGTGACATTAGTCTCGAGTACTCTTGTTCGATGTTAATTTACTTTGTCACAAGCTAATTGAGAGCTTATAGTCTCTTACAACATCGTGCTTGGTGACGAGCGCATGACCGACTCCATAGAATAATTTTTAAAACTGGAACATTTTTTGAATGTAGCCTCCGATACAACTGTTCAACACCAAACTCTAGATTAAATAGAAACTGTATTGGCTTAGCTAAGAGTAGTATAGGCTTGATTTGAAAGTATAGCTCGTAGAAAACACTTAGGAATGAATATAAAAGAGAAGATTGAATGAATGAGTGATTTGGAAATGGAAAAGTTCTTCTCTATTTATAGTATTTTTGTAGATCGAATTCGGGCCGAGTTCGGACAGAGTTCGGATGCAGAAATCTCGCATTCGAACGTTGGATGCAGATTTGTCGAAAATTCAAATCAAATATGAAACTAACTTGGACCAAACTCGGGCCGAACTCAGGTCGAGTTCTGCCTGGGTTTTGTTAGAACAGTGGGGTCAAATCTGTTGGGTTTTGGGGCTTTTTAGAAAGTGGACTTTTAGATTTGTATATGTGGATAGGTAGGCTAATTTTTGTGGACTGATAAAAACCTAAACCAGTACTGACCCTGATCAACCTTACATTTTTTTTCTAGACTCAATAAAAGTAAAAATACAGAAGAAAAATACGAAAAAGACTTGATCTGATTCCATTGTATTTGGTTATTGATGACGACATGGTGTTTGTACTTTGTAGCAGTAGGATGCAGATTTTGGATGTAGTCATTCTTCTGACTTGAAATCTGTACACTCGTAGCAGTATATGTATTTTGTATATTGACCAAAGTTGACGTTGATTATCAAAAGCAGGTGTAATCCTTAACCAATGTGCCAATAATATTGAGATTTGTTGTCACTTCGTCCGTGAATATTTTTTGGCAGATAATATTTCTCTACCACATGTGACCTCCATTAATTAGCTGACAGATTTTTTTACAAAGCCACACCTCATACCGCAATTTTGGTTGCTATTGGACAAACTCAAGTTTGTTTGATCCATCATGAATTTGAAGGGGTGTTAAGATTAATTAGATTTAGGATTACGTTCATTCTCTTACACGGATACATATTCATTCTCCTATACAAATATGTATCTGTTCTCCATCTTTGTATATTCATAGTTGTATTATTTTTTGTTATCATCCATTAATAAAATTAATATTGCTGATTTGTTTCAGCTGCTTAATTTGATAAGATGAAGCTGTGTGCCCTGATCCTTTTGGAGAACGAATTTGGGAGGAGCTTGAAAAGTTCTTCAGAAGAATGTAGTGGTTGATGCTAGCATGAAGGCATGTACGAATACTTTGCCTAACGTTGGAAAAGTCTCAGTCAATCCTCTAGACGTATGTACACGCCTAATTAAGGAATATATATTGTTTCCCCAACAGTTCCTTCGACGTCAACAATAGGTGAGGACTTCCATCCACGTGTAGTACCTTGTCTTTCCGTTGACGGAGTCAGGGATTTCGATCACAAGCCGTCTGAAGGGTTTGATTAGGAGGTGGTAGTGGTGGACTTCGAAGATGTGGCCTTTCCACCTCAGGAGCTTCCTTTAAAGGCAACCATGTTGTCTAATTCAAAAGTTGGTGCCTTCAGGAAAGTGCTACAGATATGAAGTGCTGAGTGAGATACGTCATATGTTGGTGACTTGATGGCGATTAAAGAAGAGTGGCTCAAGTTGATGCACGGTTAGAAGGAGGCACTAGTTTGTGAGCAACTGAGAAGTAAAGATATCACCTTGAAAGCTACTAGGGTTAATGTTTATAATAATTGAGTATATTATGATTAGCTTAGACTAGTATAGGCTTTGATCTCCAAGGAAGGCAACGACGTGGCAAAAGCTCTCACCTCTTTGGCCTTATCCTCCAAAGAAGAACAGATCTTCTCCCATACTATCGACCTAGCGGAGGTTGTTAGGCGGTCTTTGTTATTGGATCAGAGGGACGCTTAGTACTGGCACGACATTTTTGAGTTTTTGAGTAGTTTTTGATTGTAGACTGTCGGGTCCATCTTTTTGTAGGCTCGGGTCTAAAATTTTGTAGGTCGTCTGGTGTTCCTTCCCGTTTGCCATAAAAATTAACAACTGGTATTATAGAACACTGTAATTGATTACAAACTTGCTTGTAAAAAAAAGAGCCTAGAAAGAAAGCCTAGGAAACAATCTAAGTATAATTGTTTAGTTTTTATTCTGGAAGGTGACGGTGGAGGCTCGGGAAAGTACCATCAACTCTGCCTTACTCCGTGGACTATCTGATGCAGTCTCTAGCTCATGAAGATATTGTTTTTTCTCTTGAAGGTTGCCCGCCATTGCAGGGGTATGGCACCCTGCTATTTATATTAGAATGGATTTTGACCGCATGGATGGCTTGCGGCCACGTAGCTGATTGGCACGCAAAGACCCGCTCTCGGGCAGCCATCTGTCGATTTGTTGGGATTTTGTTACAGCAAAACTGGGTAGTTAAGGAATTGGTCAGATTGCCACGTGTCCCGCTGCGTATGGTGTTCTCAGTCTTTGATCATGTGGGGTCGCATGAGACTCATGCGGCTCGGATCACAGTTACATGAAGTTTTGGAAACTTTGGGACCGCATAAGCTGGGCCGCATGGAGTTCATGCGGCTTGGATGACGCTCTTTTGGCCGCATGGAGGTGTACAAACCCTACTTTTGGGCGATGTCTCCACGTCTTATCTTTCTTGTCGAAGTGTCAGAACTGTCATGTTTTGCCAGGGCTTGTCAGCTTTATCAGTCGGACTGCTCCTTCTTGGTCGCATATTTTACTTCTACAGCTGTTCGTCGATGTGCCGTATATATTTTTGAACAGTCATGCGGCTTTCCTTCATGCGGACCTGTTTGGTCCAATGTACATATACGACAATTTGTAATCCGAATGAACTCCATATTTTTTATATTTCTACAAGACCCCCTTCAAAGTTTCTAAATTTCAAATTTGGAATACTTTGAATAAGAAGCATGAAAAATATGCCAAGCCGTATGGAGTCTTCAAGTTACAGGAAGTGGTTTTCGAACTTGAGTCGCAGAGAAATACCGAGCCGCAGGGGGGATCCTGAGTCGCAGAACAAATCTTGAGTCGCAGGGACGCTTTGAGCCGCAGAGAGTCTACCAGCTGTCACTGATGTATTTAATGCTCTTGATTCGGTTTCGGATTTGGTTTCTCTTTTTTTTTGCGATAAAGCTGACGGTTACTAGGGATAAAATCCCCAAGAATCATCATTATCTTTAATGATCTCGAGAATCGAAGCGGCACCCTCTCTGGAAACTCTATAAATAGGAGTAATTTGAAGAGGAATTTTTCTCTTTCTACTTCCTTCTCTTTTATCTTCGTCTTCCTGTCTTCAATGGCTTCCAAAGCTTCCAAGTCGACTACTGCCAAGGGTAAGGGGCTTGCTTCTCCATCGAGGGCGGCGGACTCCTCTTTCACTCACTTCGACGTGCACTCTCCCATCAAAGGTAAGGATATTGGGGAGACGATGGCTATGTCGTGCTATATCGCTTTCTGTGCAATAAGCTTTGGTCAATGCGTGCCCTATCTCAGTTGAACCACATGTGTTCTGTATGATAGGGCCATATAAGCAGAGTTGTATAAGTGCTGCATAGATGACTCAGGATTCACAACAACAAAAAGGCCTATTAATAATGCTCGATAAGACGTATTGATGACGCTTGATACCTAAGCCTTATCAAAGTTCGAAATACCTTTTTTCTATGACGGTTTGGACTATTTCTGGGCTTTTTATAACGTTTATAAAACAAAGCGTTATTAATATTTTAGAGCGGTGGCAAACATGTAATTAATAAACTTCCAACAAAACCCTTCACACCCGATCTTTTTCAGAGCTTCCCTCCTCCCCCTCTTCCCTCCTCTCCCTGAACCCTAAAATTTTCCAAAGCCCTTTCAGTTTCTTGCTCATTTCCATCTCCCTGAACCCTAAAATTTTCCTAAACTACAATCTTCTCCTTCTCCTCCTTCTTTCAACCTCCTACAAACCCTAACCTTAGCCCCAACGCCCCCTCCTATAAACCCTAACCCTAGCCCCGACTTCATTTTCGGAGAGGCGGGCCGGGACGTGCTTCCTCAGCGCGGAGAGCTCGTCGGGGCCGAAGAAGAAAGACCGGTGGACCATGCCATCGAGGGGGACGATGGTGCCCTTCGTGTCGGGTACGACATCGTGCTCGCGATGGCGACGACGAGTCCGCCGCAGCTCAGTCGTGTCACCTGAACGAGAAGCAGCGGGCAGCCGAGCACCCCTCCGGATCCCTCTACGTCGTGGAGCAGCTCTTCGAGGCGCAGGAACGGGGGGTGCAGCTGATCCTTGTCCCCGAGGCACGCTTGAATTCTCTGCCGATGCTCTTGTAAGTACATACATTAATTCCTCCGAGGCCACTTTTGATTGTTCACTTCTGAAGAGAAAAGTTCTACTTTTTTCTGAGAAAATTTGCTGCCAAATCCCTTTCACAGGCTTGAACAAAATTTAATTATTGAGCAAAAAAATAAGCACGAAACAATATTGTGGTCCCTGATTCTTATATTTAGCTGTTGTTGTTTAGTGTTTACATGTGTTGTGTTCTCATAGATGGCCTTCTGAATCACCTACTGCTAGCTAATTCAAAGTTACTCTTTACTGTTAGCACACCACCATTATTTACTTTCATATTCTGTGAAATGATTGTGCAGATGGTCGACTACAAGTGAGTTCTATATATGTGCAGACAAATATTTGCACCTAATATTGTCGGAGACCACAAATTGAAATTTTTGAATCCTAGGACCTGAAGTAACTCAGTTTCGAAAAGTACTTAGAATTCAATTTTTCTCGGGATGAATTCGTGAACTAATTAAATATTCCCAATTGACGGGATAAAATTAGACTCATTGGAGGCTCTTTTTTTTCTTTTTTTTTTCAATTTCTGAAACCTTGCTGAGGATGTATAATTCTTTGAGCAAGCTCGGCTCGCAGAGGTTGACTTGACTCTCGATACTGAAGGTGGACGAGCAAGAGAGGCAAGCGTACAGCGGTTCAGAGAGAAGTGGAGGACCAGCCTCTTCTCCAAGAAGATCCGGTACCAGGTCCGAAAGGTGAATGCCGACTGCAGGCCGCGAATGAAGGCAAGTATAAGCGTTCTTTCTGTTTCATTTTCTTAGAGTTAACTCAGAGCCAATATTATACTGTCCATAATGCTACATAAGTAACTATCAAGAAAGCATCGACACACTGAAAATTGGTGGTATGCATGCCTGTGTCATATTGTGTCGGATGCAACACAGATGCTTCATGAATCACCAGGAGACATCCAATATCCATGGCTTATCCTTGTCTCATGTCGTACTTGTGTTCACCCGACATAGGTAGCTGCAATGATTAGTTGCTTCGATCTAGTGACCAGTCTGTTCTCTTATATCTTTAAGTATCCGGTATTTGGCCAACAGAAAAGGAGAAGAAAAAAGAAGGCTAAATTACAACTTGATAAGATCAACTATTCATGTTTGTCAACTTGATGTCTTGAACTTTGATAGGTGGTGAAAGGGTGGGGGGAGGGGTGGAGTGGGGGGTTGAGGGAGGGATAATTTAGCCCTTTTTAAATTTAAGGGTATCAAGTTGATACCTATAAAAGTTCAGAGTATTAAGTTGAAAAACTTGAAGAGTTGAGGGTATCCAGTTGTAATTTAGTCAGAATTTTCTTTTTTTAACTCTATGGATTTGCAAATTGATGGTAGTTGAGTCAGAGTACAAAAAGAGAAGAAGGAAAAATAATCATTCATTATGAAAAGACTGATGTTGGTCTACTCTTTGAGGAATAATAGCTTGCCCTCAAATAACGTCTGCCATTCCACAAACTCAGGTTCAGTTGGATATATGTTCCATTTTATGAATCATGCCATCGAACACCAACTAAAATTCAAGTTGTTGAGAACAAATTTGCAAAGAAGATCAGTATTATTGCCTTCCCTATCAATATCGTTTCTTCATTTATATTACTAGTAGAGATGAAGTCTGATATCTTCTCAATCCATCATTTGTTCTTGCAGGGGCGATTTGTTAGGAGGACCTCCCCTCTCCAGGATGCCAAAGAAGGAAGAGATTAATGAGACCAGTTACTAGTCCTAGCGTTTCTTGACTTATAAAAAACTTGGATTTTGTTACTGGAAAGGATGACCGACAAAGACCATGTCACACAACTCTTTGAGGCACGGGAACGGGAGACGCGGGAACGTAGAGAAGCGCCAGTCGTCGCTATTCCTCTACTGGCAGCACGGGGAGCTCGGCTCCATCTCGGCATGGAGGTGTTGAGCTCTATGACATGGTCTGCTATCTTTCCCATCTCAGGCATGTCATCTTGTACCTTTACTAGAAGTTTATGCATTACTCTGTTCAGAGCTACTTGTTTCGGTGCCTCTACTCAATTATCATGTTTCTGAGTAGAATGTGGTCTTGCTTAATTAGTAGTCTTTAATTCATGTTAATTGACAGCATTTTATGTTTGGATGGGTGGAAAGTGGGGAAAAGGAAAAGGAAAATAAATTTGAAGTGTTTCGTGTGCAAACTTGATCCTATTAACATAGGATCAACTTTTATTTTTTATTTTTTTTCCTCAATTTGTTTGCAACCAAACACAGCGTTAGTGTTGCCAAATGACATGCCATCTTTCTTATAGCTCAGGAATCTTGCATTCTACACTGGTTGCCTGGGGCATATTTGATTTTTGTTTTTATGATCTTTCTTGATCATTTGAAAAAGACTTCATTAGTATGGTTGCCTGTGGCATATTTGATTAACCTGAGACAATGCTCAAGAAGGTAAAAATATATATTATTCTCTATGGTTTGGTGTGCACAAATACTCATTTCCTTTCTACCCTCGTTTATTGAATTAAATGTGCAAACTTAGTTTCTACCTCCATTTTTAAAATTATATTGACATATAATTTTATCCAATGTTCTGGCTTGGCTATTTGTTGTATATATGGTCAAAGGAGCTGTGAAGATTGTTGTATATATGGTCAACGAAGGTCTTCCGTTCAGCTGAACTAGGGCACTTAGATCAACTTCTGCATCCTCAGGTATAAATACAAAAAGATTATACGTGGATTAATAATAGATTGAGTTAATAACTAACCTAAGATTAGAAATATGCTTACTTCTGGATTATCTTGCTCTTAATTATTGCTACGACATATCCGAATTAGTTTCTATTTGTAGCTAATTTCTCTTTTCTCTGGGCATGTAGAAACCTGTAAACCCTAGGAAGCGATTGATTTAGAAAGGTAATGCCAGTTCCTCAGTTTATGTTTTGGTACATGAGCAATATTACAAAGTATATTGAACCATATTTTTATCTTTTTCAGGAATTTGCTACACGTGATGTTGACAGTTTTGATGTGCTCAAGTTGAAGCCAAAGTAATTACTTGTTTTGAGGATCCATTTAAGTAGTAGTTGTAAATATATGTATTTGGATACCCTACTTTGAGATAATGTAATGAAGATGGTGATATAACATTTCGATATTTTCTTGTGAATATAGTTCAAAGTGGTTAATTGAGAAGTTTTTGGGAAGTAATATAATGTACAGTATTAAGCGTTATAAATGTGGCGAGTTCAGTAATATTGAATGTTATAAATGTTCTCCATTGAGCTTATACAGATTATCTATTCATAACGCTTTCAAAATGTCCTGAATTGTGCACTATATATTAACTATTCATAACGCTTTTATAGAAACTATTTATGATAGTTTTTTTATAAAGCTTTTAAAAACATTTATAACATCCATTTTCATAATGGTTGCTTTGAAAAAAAAGTACCATGGTTCGTCATTAATGACGCTTTTTAGCCATCATTAAAAGGGTTTTTTGTTGTAGTGTTGATCTTCATCAATGCTGCATGGTTGTGCCGCATAAGTGTCTCCTGGCTGAGCCGCATGGGTGTTTCATATCTCGAGCCGCAGGAGCGCTTCAAGCCGCATAAGTACCTCATTATCGAGTTGTATGAGCAATTTGTCACTGAGCCGCATAAGTATCTTATGACTGAGCCGTATGAGCATATGTCTCCTGCCATATAGGTCTTGTTTTGGCTAGGTTTTGAAGATTAAACTTCTAACTTTTGCTTCCTCTCTGTCTTTTGTAGTGGACTTGCCCTTAGTTCCCTCGGGAGAACTCTTGATAGGATATGCCCAATCTGCGTCGGGGGTAACTTTTGATCAAATAGTCGAACGTGTGTCGACTCAGATTAACCGAAATCAACCTGATGACCGGCTGAGGAAGATCAGAAACCAGTCTTTCTTTTTCTTACTTAGCATGATAAACTCCGGGCAACTGAATGGCATTCATCCGAAGCCTCTGTTTTTTATTTGGGGATGCCCTAGCTGTTTCAGATTCGAGCATCATAGAGACTCTTGAGAGTTGGGATTTCTATTTTCAGGGGGAGGCAATTCACATACCCTTGATGGAGTGCCACTTTCCCTTATCTGGTTTCAATATGGTACCTTTTGAAAGGAAGATGTCGAGTTCTCTAACTTTGGATCAGCAGGAGATCTTTGTAGGCCATATCCGTTTCAACAACCTTACGAGGTCAGTGGTCGCAGTGAAGGAATCAATGAGCTACTCCATTATTGGGCTGGCTCCTGGCAGTCTTATCAACGAGTTGAAGCCTAATATATTTTTCACTGAAGCTGACACCTTTTTGAATCAGATTGCTCGTAAAGGGTCATACCCTATAGGAAGGCTGTCCTTACTAAACTGGCAGTATCGTTCCCCTCCCTAGGTTAACCTGACTTCTTAGATCCTGGCGCAGTATGAGGGTACCATTCGAAAGATTGACCTCTACTATGCCATCAGAGGCTCCTGCTATGGCTTGTTTATTAACCCGAAGTTATTTATGGCTTTGCTTGAGATGTATAATTGCCAGATGGGGACCTTTTTTACTCCAGATAGAGAGATGGGGCTCGCTCTCCACGAGATGCATAGTGTGTCCAGATTTCCCTGGGGCGATGAGGCTTATGAAGAGTATTCTCTGACAAACAAAGAATTCAAAGAATTAGAATGGCGGTATCCTGGGTTCCTAGCTGTATATCAGGAATTGCTATGTCACCACAGAATATGTCAACAAATATCCAAGAAGAAGGATGATAGTTCAGAAGGGAACTTCCTCATATCACGGCCAGGATTGGCTATCTTTTTAACCTTAGTGCATCCGGTCGAGTTGCTGTTAGGAGTCCCCAATCTCTGAAGTAGATGGATGCACAGGTGTGAAGTACTAAAAGGTCCCGTGCTGTTGGTGACAGATTTGGGAGCCTGAGTGACACCTTTAGCTATTTTTATCATGATACTCAACCTTTGTCTGCTAAAGCTATCTTGGCCGGATACCTGATGATCTGGTTGAGGGTATGCATTGTTTCGGCGGGTTCCGGTACGATCGAGAGGATTAGCCGCAACCTGATCCTCTCAGCGGTGAAGCTGGTTTTTGGGGCCAAGTTGGCTCTGCTTCCTGCGATGGTATGTAGCATCCATAGGGGTCTCCGTTCGTTTATATCAAAAGTCATCGCTCGTGATCTTACGAAACCCGTCAACAGGGTCGAACTGCCGTATCATTATTTAAAGGGGTGGTTATTGATGCATTACCCCTCTCTGATACGACCTGGTTCGGAGGGTGATACGACAAGTGACGATGCCTTTATCTATCATTATCGCGATATGCCCTGGAACTATACCAGCTTTCCTGATTGCTGAGTCGCTCTCGTACGAGTGGATAGATACTCTTTCTTTGTGTCGGTCCCACCTTTTATCGAGGAAGAGATGGGACGCGTTCATCTTGATAGTGCTGTTACGCCCGAGTCTTTATCTGAAAAACTATTTCGCTGGTTGCAGAGTATCCGTCCTTCCCATCTGTTGTATCGCAACCATAATATTGTATACCTAGAGCCATACCTACCTAGCCGATATTCTCGACAATTTGGGTATAGCCAATTATACTTGGATCCCCCTAACCCTTGCCTGGGTTTCGAGGGGAGTGTCTTGGATGGTATCCGAGCCTGGCACTATTATTTGACGATCCATACCCAGGCTAGCTTTGTCTTACCTGATGCCGAGACTTCGGGGCATATCGCATACATGGCGGCTTTTCGTCACATATCTGTGAATGTGCCTCCCAACGACTTTGATCTTCGTATCAGCTTTATTGTCGGTACAAAATTGGAGGAGCGACTGAGGGACTCTCGAAAAAGGACGAGAAAAGGAAAGAAAAAAGTTTCTGATTCTGACTCTGACAACACGGAGGAGGGAGAAGATGACTCTGAGGGTCTCCAGCCCTCTACAAGTCCTTTGGCTATACGTGTGCCTTCACCTGTGTCAAATTCTCCATGTGCACCAAGTGGACCCGAACCTCTTGTCGCTGGCAGGCTTCGATCTCAGAAGCGGACCGCGGCTAGGTTCCGTAGGCTTGATATGGGGGAAACAGGTAGTAGCGCCGAAGTTGATATGAGGTAAGTTTTTTCACGACAAGTCCCCATGTTGTCCTTGGAAAGTTATCTGAAGGCTCTCCTTTACAGGCATCGGAGGAGACAAAACTTTTATCACCAGCTGCCTCCCATGCGGCTTCCTCTTTGGGTGCCGACCCAAAGTTGTGGGGTCCTCACAGGTTGGTGAAAATATCATTGCATCTGTACCTGGAGCAACAGGGGCGGGTGGAACAAGCCTTGATGGTTCGGATGCCACCGCTGACCCCACCGGAGTTGTGGAAACGGTGGGAGGAGCCAAGACAACTCCTGCTGGGCCTCAGCCATTGCCCTTCTCCTCTGGTAAGCTATACCGCTTTCTCACCAATGAGGAGATTTTTTTACTTCAACTCCATCTTCTTCGTGTCAAACTGATTGCTGGTTGCGCCGGAACTACAGGACCTGTCTTGCCGCTACCGGTGGCGAATGTGGCCGCGGAGGAGAAAATAGAAGAGGATCTAGGGCCGACCTGATACGAGCAAGGAACATTCCTTTTCCCTTACCAGATCGCATCGAGGCGCCTTCCACCGTGTTGAGTACAGACATCCCGGCCCCCTCTACCTCTTTGGCGCATGCGGGATCGGTTGGTACTGCCTTTTTCTCGAAACTTGAACCTTCTGCCCTGTCCAGCCTTCAGCTCCTTCGGGTTGCAGAAAAGGAAATAGCTGCTGCGCGGGAGTCTCGTCGTTCAGAGTTTGTTTCCCTTATAACAGGATCTTCAAGTGTGCCTCCTTCCCAAAAGCCCTCAGCTTCCTTAGATGCTATCCCGTCGACGCCGTCCTCTCTGGAGAATTTAGACGAGACGTCAAGGGACGTTGTCGAGAGCTTTTATCGCCATTTAAAATGGGGG
The DNA here is from genome assembly GCA_029216955.1 of Iris pallida. NCBI lineage: Eukaryota > Viridiplantae > Streptophyta > Magnoliopsida > Asparagales > Iridaceae > Iris > Iris pallida. Next base: position 2,811,246 of record JANAVB010036019.1, read on the forward strand.
GTCGAGGCTTCTTTGAGGAGAGGGACGTCATTTACTGTGGCCCACAACTGCGCCCAAGGCCAGATTGCCCTACTGAATATGCTCCCAGGTAGAGAAGGGGTGGCCGTCCTTCTGGTGCACAAGCTGGCATAGGATCATCAATGCCTGATTCAGTTGCAGAAATTGTGGCAAGTAGACGTGTCTACCATGGTGGAGCAGGAGCGTACTTTTCTTATATCAGCCGTAGAAATGGTGAAGGCTGTTCAAGAGACAGCCAAACCCTCCTTGGAGAAGAACCTCCAGGAGTTGTCCCTTAAGTATGACAAGCTGTGCCGAGAGGGAGAGACTTTCTTTACCCGTGAGGAGACCATTACTCGAGCTATTGCCGAAACTAATGAGCAGCTCCTCCAGCTCCAGGCTAGGTTAACGTCTCTGGAGACTGAGCTCCAAGTCACCCGTCAAGAGGGTGGGAAGATCTAGAAGAAGACTGATGAAGTCATCCGAACCTCTGCTGCTTTAGAGGGAGCACTGAAGAGGCTGAAAGAAAATTGGCAAGCTCATACGCATCTGGAGGACGCCGAGAGGTTATCCCAGGAAGCTGAACACCGAGTTAAACTGAGAATTGAGCGCTCAACTGCAAAGTTAGAGGACACCTTTAACAAGTTGTGTGTCACTGATGAGTAGTGGACTTTGCTCTCTGTCTCCTTTTTTTTTATAGAGCAGAATAGATTCACTCCGCTCTGACAAGCTTGTAATGGCATTTTGATTGAAGAATATCCCCTGGGGGGACCTTTTTGTGGACCTATTGCCCTTTGGTGCATTTCTGAAAATGCGAGCAAATAGATTTGAAAGATATTTTGTGGATCTACTACCCTTTGATATACCGATGGTGCGAGTTATAGATTAGGATAGTTTTTTGGGGACATTACCATTTTTTTGTGTACTGGCGGGGCGAGTACTGATAACAAGTGAAGAGAAGACTGGCACATTTACTCAGAGGTAATGAGGATGTGGTAAATATAGGTATGATGTATAGCCTTCCTACTCAGAGGTAATGAGGACGTGGTAGGACTAGGCCAAATAGAGATACACAGAACAACTCAGAGGTGCTATCAATGTGGAAGTTCTTATGTATTGGGTGATTTGTCAATGATGGGTGGAAAAACAACTCAGAGGTAATATGGACGTGATTATTTTTCTTATCGGGAGAATTTTGTGGACCTATTACCCTTTTTGTACGTTGTTGGTGCGAGCAATAGATTAGGATAAGTTTTATGGACCTATTACCCTTCTGCGCACTGGTGGTGCGGGTAATAGATTTTGAAGCGGAGCCCCACAGGGGTGATATGGTCGTGATATATGGTGGTCGAAACATCGAAGCTAAAGTTCAGAGGTATCAATATACATGACAAGTCATTCGTAGAGATACAATACGAGTCCCCTCGGTGGAGGGAGAACAGAGTGTAAGTTCAGGGGTACCTGATTGTTTGTAAAAACAAAATTTGTTTATTCCAAACTTGTAAAAGAGTACAAAGTACAATAAATTCTGGGGAAGTACAACTTCAGGAATCTGATCAGGAGACGATCACTTTATCCCTTAGACTACGTGAACTTGAAGACTGTAGCCTCTAGAAAACGCAACAGCAATTTTACAAGAGTTCTTGATCTCTGTTTGTCTATCTGATGATGATTGGAAACTCTATTTATAGAGTTCAGGAAATAACTGTTTTAGCAGTTTTTCTGATGTACGCGAGGCTGGATTGCGCCATACTGGGTTACGCCAACCTCCTGTTGCGCCAACTTTGATTCAGTTGTCAATCGTGTACTAACTATATTTAGACACGTAGCATCATATGATTGAGATGTGTGTGGTCGTGTACAGGATAGTAGACACGTCTTGAGAGATTAGTGGCATGTGCGCCACGTCATCCTGTTTTAGAATGTAAGTTGTCTCAACTTTATCAGGTTGCACGAGCTTGAGTCAACAAGTCAAACTGCGCTTGATTTGAGCTGCACCTACACACGTGGCAGCTTCTGAGCAAAAGTCGTTCAGGTTGCGCCCAGGCACAACTAAGGATTTTGTTTAGATTGCGCCTGGGCGCAACTCACGAAGTGTACAGGATAGATGTCCACCAACTTCACTTGAGCCGCACAATTTACAGGATTCGAAGAGATTTTCCTCGTTCACTGTTGTGTCAGTCATCAGTATTGTCAGGTAATGATGATCATTAAGTGTCAGATGTCACGTAGATTTTGGCAGAAAAAGATTGGGCGCAGTCTGATATCGGGCGCAATCTGATCGGTGGCGCAGTCTGTTCTCTGAGCTTCATATCAGTGGCACAACTTGATTTTTGGGGCGCAACTTGATCACTGATCAGTATATTCAAGGCGCAACTTGATTTTTAGGCTCTACAAGACCCCCTTCTAATTTTTTAAAACTTAAAAACATTGCAAAGTTTTGGAATACTTTAAATTTAGAAAAGTTTTGACTAAGTCCGGTTGCGCCAGTCTCGTGCTCGGTCATCTTGATTAAATACCTTTCTCGAAAATACTCAATCCTCTCTTCGTCTTTCAGAGTTTCATCGATTACTTTCAGTTTCCCATGAAGAAGAAGAATACGAAGAGTCAATTTGTTAATATATATGTAGTAGTTGATCTCTGTGCTTTGTTCTTCACTTCTGTTCTTCAATGGCCCCCAAGAAGAAAGAGATGGAGACCAATTCTGACACAACAATCAAGTCTCCTGAAGCAGGACATGATGTTGCGCCTACAATGTTTTTGTTGGAGGCTGACCCAGCTTTGAGGGCAGTGAACTTTTTGAACTGTTTCGGTTTAACCACGTCAGTCTTTAATCGCTCGAGTGGCGGATCATCTTCTGAGGAGCACGTCAATTCAGAGGGATTTCTTAACCTGATGCGCCGCTCGGGGATCCGCACCATGCAAGAATTGGATGCCGTCCTTTGTTAGACTGATGAAGGCAAGGACAAGAAATAATGTTCTAGGCAGAACAAATTTTTATTTTTATATCCTTGACTGTAGGGGTCTATCCGTCTATATGCAATGTAACCTAGAATTTTTGATTTTGTGTGGCTGTGATTTCGAATGGTGCTCATGGACATATTCTTTTAGCTAATTCTTCATTTTACTGTTTCTTCTGAAGAACACGTGGCAGTCGTTACACGATTTTAGATGCCCATTTTTAGTTCTTTCCTAAAATAGGATCCTAGAACGATGCACCCACCTCATCTTTAACCTCTTTAAAAAAAGACATCCAGAAATGAAAGAATCATTCATACTCTCTCAAAACAAATGTCTTCCCACAAGGTTTCACTTGTGCCACTTCATTCTGATATTATTTGCTTGCATGCTGTGTCTTCAAAAATTGGTAAGTCTCGACGAAGAATCAATAGTATGAATATTTTTCTTTCGCACCACTTCTGGAGACAAGTATTGATCTGCATGTTGTAGACACTATTGATATGCGCTAACTATTTCTGAGAATAGGCGCACACTGTGGTCCAGTGTTTAGCTCTGATCAGAGGCGCGTATTGCTGTCATACACTTGTTTGATCAGTGTTCAGTGCTGATAAGTGCCTGTTTGTAGGCGTAATGCTGATGTGCGCCTGTTTGTAGACGCATTGCTGATGTGCGCCTGTTTGTAGGCGCATACCGCTGATAGATTTCTGCTAACTTCTCCTGTTTCATTGATATTTGCAGGGACTTGGTTAGCGAGCTTCTTCAGAACTGGTATTGGTGATTTGGATGTTGCAGAGAGCATTCTTCTGACACCCACATCAGACAGCTCATGTGGTTCTGACACTCAAATCAAACAGCTCAGGACTCTTCATGTTAGGAAGGGTCTTCCTCAGATGGTAGGAAGAGCCTATACACATGAGAGTTGGATGGTGAAGATGCAGAACTAGGAATTGTATCACAAGGGTGATCTCGTTCCTAGTTCCCCTGGCAGACTGTCTTCTCTCCACCAGTTGTATTGACAGCAGCTCATCTTTGGGCTGCTGCACTCTGTGGTTCTCCTCTCATTTTTCTCAGAGAGAAGACCAGAGTTAATTCCATTGTCTGGCTCATTGCTTCAGGTCGAGACGACAAGGAATTGCCACCAACAAATAAGAAGATCCAAAGATGTAATAGACCTTCATTATCGATGGGAAGATCCAAAGATGTAATAGACCTTCTTTAGAATGAAAATCCAAGATGTAATAGATTTTCATCAAGATGTATCTATATTTTTAAAGAAGGAATAAAGAAATAATTGTCTCATTATTCTCTTCTCTTTTTTTATAATTTGATTTTGCTATGCTGTCATAGATAACAGAATCCAGAGAGGATTACGAATGTGACAAGTTGTTTTGATGTGGATATTTAGAATTCAAGTTCGTAAAAGACATGACCTCTCATTATGATGAATGAATGGATTTCAATTTCCGAAGAAGAAATATTGAATGAATGAATGGTCATTTAAATTTTCGAAGAAGAAAGTGAATGAATCAAGCACCATAATTTCGAAGAAGAAAAGATGAAGAGTCGGATAAGAATGAACCGTTAGAAATGAACCAACAGTTGTGCCTCTTTCCAAAAGTCACATCAATTCTCAAGGCTGATTACTTAATTGTTCTGCCTATAAATTGTCAGTCTCTTTTCTTCCTGTGCAAAAAAAATATCTTCCAAAGACTTGATTGCTCCGAAGACTGAAGAAGAAATCAAGACTTCCCTTGCTGAGCCTCCAGTGCCTTCTCAAAACGAAAGGGGCGAAGGCTCAACTGTTCCTCCTGCACCAGGACAGGATTTGATCTCCAAATTAGTGGAGCCTGGAAAAACTACCGAAAAAGAGGCATTGAGGATGGCTGTTTGTGAGTTCTTGGTGCGTTCAGACAATGAGATGTTTGAACGGTTGGCGAACTTGGTATTTAATCAGGAAGGGTCAGGGCCTCCTCCTCGTCCTTAATATTATGTAATTTTATTCTGCTTTTGAATAAAAATAAACTTTTATTTACATCATGTCTCTGAAAATAAAGTACATTTTGTCTTTACACATAATATTTCTTGAGAAATTTGCCATTGATGGGCATCATAGCAACTCAGCCATCCATATCTGTTAATTGATAGGCTCCATTAGAGAAGACTTTATTTATCACATACGGTCCTTCCCATTTTGCCTCAAACTTGCCTTTGCTCATATGTGTCATAGTCATAGGACGTCTGACTGTAAGAACCAACTCGCCTTCTTGAAATGTTTGCACTCTGACTTTACGATTGAAAGCTTTTAAAATCTGGGCCTGATAAAGTTCTATATGCTGTTGAGTTAATAACCTTTTTTCGTCGAGCGCCTCCAATTCCTGAAGCCGAAGACGATCATTATTATCTGTAGTAAGCTCATTAGCAATGGCGATTCTCAATGATGGAATTTGAATTTCCAAAGGTAGAACAGCTTTACATCCATATACCAAAGAAAAAGGTGTGCAACCTGTGGGGTTACGGACAGTAGTGCGATATGCCTATAGATATTCTCCAAGTTTATCACTCCAACTGCGTTTGTTAATAGAGACAAACTTTTTAAGGAGTTTGATAATGGTCTTGTTGAATGCTTCAGCCAACCCGTTAGCCACAGGATTATAGGCTGTAGAAGCGACATTATTGATTCTGTTGTCATCACAGAACCTATTAAATTTTGGGCTGATGAATTGCGGCCCATTACAATGAATGATTCGGCGAGGGACACCAAATATATATATCACATGATGTTTGATAAAATTGATAACACTACTAATCTTTACTTCAGCCAAAGGTATAGCTTCTGTCCACTTGGAAAAATAATCGGTTATAGCTAAGATGAACCGATGTCCTTTAGATGAAGGAGGATTGATAGGGCCAATTATATCCATACACCAAGCTTCAAAAGGCCATGAGGCTGCAGTTGGATGAAGAAATTCCGACAGTTGGTGAATGAAATCTGTATGAATTTGACATGCATGGCATTTTCCTGCATAATCAATAGCATATAATACCATAGAGGGCCAGTAGTAGCCCATACGTCAGATACAATCCTGTAGTTTAGGACCCGGTTGATGTGCTCCACAAACGCCATCATGAGCTTCACGTAATATCTGCTTTGCTTCATCACCAACGAGACACCTCAAGAGTAATCTATCAAAAGTTCTTCGATATAGTATCTTAGTAGTATGATTATAATAGAATCGAAGTGATCGACGACGGATACTTGTAGCTTCTTTATGATCTTCTGGCAAAATGTCATGCACTGAAAAATTAATGAAAGGTACTCTCCAATCCTCGCTAAGGACATTGACTTCAGTTAGGTTGATAAATTCAATATTGTGGTTATTTTCAACACAAAATAATTCTCTATTAGAGATAACAACCATATGTTGTCTTTTGACTGGAACTGCCAATACCGCAGCTAGGTTAGCTAAGGCATCAGCTTCTGTATTGCATGCCCGACGTACATGTTCGTTAAAGAATCCTTTAAATGAAGAAGCTATCCTGGTTGCCGTTTTATGGTATGGTACTAAATCCTGATGTCGGACTTCATATATGCCTCTAACCTGATTAACAATCAGCTTAGAGTCACCATATACTTCAAGATATTCAATACTCAATTGTTTGGCTAATTAAAGTCCAATGAGCAAAGCATTGTATTCTGCCACATTATTGGAACATGGTTTGTCTAAAGAATAAGCCCTTTGAATAGTTAATCCATCGGGTGAAACAAGAACAATTCCTACTCCAGCCACAAGGGTACCTCCAGGTCGGCTTCTAGAAGCTCCATCAAAGAACAACCTCCCGGTAGAAAATTCTTCTGAGATCATATTTGATTCCAATGTTCGTCCAGAATCTCATCATAGAGTTTAGATGTCTCAGGGACAGGATGAGCTGCTAAGAAGTCTGCAAGTGCTTGGCCTTTTACAGACTTTTGAGGAACATAAACCATATCATATTGTCCTAATAATATGGCCCACATAGCAAGCCTGGAATTGAGTGTACTTGGCTTCTTCATTAAGACTCGAAGAGGATTGACTCGGGATATGACATGAATAGTTTGGCCTATGATGTAATGCCTTGTCTTCTGAACAGCAAACATTAAGGCTAAACATTCCTTTTCTACCGGACTATAACGATGTTCAGATCCAATCATCGTTCAGCTAAGATTGTAGATTGCTCATGGCCTTCCTTGTTCTTCTGAGCCAGCAAAGCTCTTAATGAATGATCCATTGCCCGGACATACATTAAGAAGGGTATTCCTGAGATCGGTGGTACAAGAACCGGTGGGCTCATTAAATACCGCTTTATGCCATTAAATGCTCGTTGACATTCTTCCGTCCAAACGAAAGATACACCTTTCTTCATTAATTGAGTAAATGGTCTGCAACGTCCAGATAAATTCAAAATGAACCGCCTGATGTACGCAAGTCGACCTTGGAATCCTCGTAGCTCTTTTAGGTTGCGTGGAGGATGCATCTCTTGAATGGCTTTGATCTTCTCGGGATCAATGTGTATACCCTTAGAGGTAATGACGAAGCCGAGAAACTTACCACTAGAGACACCCAAGAAAGACTTGGTGGGGTTCATTTTGAGTTGATGCTGGCGCATTAGATTGAAGATAGTTCTTAAATCTTGAATGTGATCTTCTTTGAGACGACTTTTGACAGCAATATCGTTAACATAGCATTCGACTGTCTTTCGTAAATAATCTCGAAAGATAGTACTCATAGCCCGCTGGTAAGTTGCACCTGCGTTCTTAAGACCAAACGGTATGACTGTATAATAGTACACACCCCGAGGAGTACGAAACGAAGTATGTTTTTCATCTTCAGGATCCATCCGGATTTGCTTATATCCAGAAAACCCATCTATGAAAGAAATTCATTCGAATCCACATGTATTGTCGATCATAACCTCAGTAATTGGGAGAGGAAATTCGTCTTTAGGGCAAGCATCATTGAGATCCCGAAAGTCTATACAAACTTAAACTTTTCTGATCTTCTTCAGGACAGGGACGACATTGGCCACCCAGTCAAGATGTTGTTCTTCTCTGATAAAACCGCAAGCTATAAGCTTTTTGACTTCATCATCAATTGCATCCATCATTTTAGGCTTGAATCGCCGTTGTTGTTGTTGTTGTTGTTTGACCGGTTTAGCATTCGACAAAATGTTAAGCTTGTGAGTTGCAATTTGAAGATCTAATCCCGTCATATCTTCATAACTCCAGGCGAAGACGTCAATGTATTCACGAATAAGGTGAATTAATTCTTGTTTATCGTCCTCTGTAAGATTCTTCCTAATGAAGATTGGTCGTGATGCACCTTTGTCTCCAATATCGATTTGGACCAGTTGATCCTCAGTAGGTGATTCTCGTTGTTCAAAACGAAGTTCCTACTGATTGTCCATCCTTTGTGCCCAAGGGTCCATTTTAGTAGCTTCTTCAATATCACTTTCGTCATCTTCTGAGAATTCGGCGGACACCATGTTAGAAGATACTATCACCTTATGAACATGACCGATGCTGGTATCAGAATCCCATGAGATAGAATCAGAAGAGTTTGAATGTTCTTCTTCATCTGATTCAGAAGGTTCTGGAGTTGGAAGTGGTGACGTATAACCTAGTCCTCGTTTCGTTTTACTGTGGTATTGTTATGATTTTCCTTTTGGAACAGCAATACGAAGAGGGGTTCGCCTTCCTTTACCATTGTTGAGACCTGTTCTGAAATCATAGCCCATTTTACGGATGATGGCTTTATATTGTGGACTATAGCATCGTAATTGTAGCCTTGCTGTATCATCTCTATTATCATTATAGAGCATGATTTTTGGTTCTTCTCTTTTGTTGAAGAATATCGGCTTTTTATCTTTCTTTCGAGATGGTACTAAGAAGCACGATTCTTGTATTGAATCCAGTGATACCATGTTTCGTCGAGATGATACGACTTCTATTGTAAGTGGTTTAAAGCTATCTAGCATATCCAGATAATACTGAGTATAGTAAAAGACATCAGTATACTGCAAAGGAGATGCTTTATTTATTTTTATACCATCATTTACAACAGGGACTTTAGCCTTAGCAGGCTTAGTCAAATTGATGACAAGAGGGGGAAAAGAAGAACAAGAAGGAGGAGGGAGCTTCTTACGACGAAGATCGATTACAAGCGGCTCAGAAGAGGTGAGCTCCCTTTGTTCCTGACTATCACCTTTAGGTCGCTTCTCATGGGAAGGTAGATAGATAGTCAGTGGTTGGGAAGACTGAGGATAGGAGGTACGTCCTTTGACTGGAATCACCAGAGTATCATTAGGTATACTCTTCTATTCTTCATCTGTGTCTATTGCTAGTACCACCTTCATGAATTCCTCTCTGTACATACGAGAATCATTGCAATACGCTTCAACTCCTTTGAAAGGATTCAGATCTGCAACCTCTTTTTGGACTTCTCCATTACTATCCACATATTTGAAACATTGGTGGAGCATAGAGGGTACAATATTGTGTTCATTGAGGAATGGCCTTCCCAACAAAGCATTGTATGAGCCATGATTGTCAATAACATAGAAAGTTACTTTTGTACGAAGATTGCCAATTTGAAGTTTTAGGCGTATCTTCCCCAAAGGTTCACTTCTTCCTTGATTGAATCCCAGGATGGTAGTGATAGTTGTAGAAAGAATATGTACTGGGATTTTCAAAGCGTCCAATAAGGACTTTGGCATGATGCTAAGTGCAGACCCGGGATCAATCAGAATACGGTTGACTTTCATGGTGTCCACATACCCCGTAAAATAGAGAGGACGATCATGACGATTGTCTCCTAACAACATGTCATCTTGTGTAAAAGTGATATTGGGTATTAATTCAAATATACTATGACAATGTGCACAGCTGACTGGCTCCTTTTTGGGCTTCTTGAGAAGAGTCAAAGCAGTGTCAGCCTGCATCAAGGCTTCACTTAACGTCTCACGAGTTTCTTTTGAGAGACGTAAAAGTTCAAAGATTGACAATCTTGCTGGAGTATTGGCCAATTGAGCCAATATGTCAAAATTGTAAGGCTTTTCAAGTCCAAGAGATGATGACTTCTTCAACGCTTTATAAAAGCGAACAGGTTGCTTTCCCTTGTCTGCTGATGTTGGTTTAGGAGGAGATGGTTCGACCACTGGCAAGGATATAGACGGTGTATCTTCAGCAGGAGAAGATGATAGAGGAAGAGCATCCGGGGATGGAGCAGGATTCTCTTAATTTTCGGAATACTCTCGAAGATAGGGTTTCCCAGATCTAGTGCCCATTAGGATTTTTTTCTTTTGTTAATGGTTCAAAGGATACCATATTACAGTTCTTGGATTTAGACTTGGAGTGCTTCTTTTGCTTAGAAGAGGAAGGCGGTTTAAATTCTGTCACCAGATCTGGATGAATCTACATAATCTCTCCTCTGTCAGTTGACATCGGAACAAGACCTTCATTTTAAAGAGGCGGGATATTCATAATTTCCAGAGTAGTCCTTGGAATGGGGATAATACCATCTTGTACGAGTTATGGTAGAAAATCACTGAATTGGAGAGAAACCATATTAGCAGTCATTGTTTTTTCGTCTTACTGTAGAGTAATTGCTCCAGAATTGACCAACTCCTAGATTTTGCCCTGAGCACATAACTTGCTCTGGTTGAATGTCCTATGAATCTGTGATAAATACAGTATTTAGGGTGATCAGTTTTACCGACTTCTTCTGGCCGCTTTGCCTCTGGAACCTGAAGCTTATTGCTTTTGATCAAGGAATCGAAGATGCTTAAAGTATCATCTTCGTCGAAAGAATACTCTTCTTTTGGACGAGTTGACTTTTGCAGTGGTGCCGGTGGGGTGGATGCCGTCTGAGTAACATTGACAGCCAAAGACTCTTTGCCTTTAAGATTGATGGCCGATGTTTCTTTATTCTTGCGATTATTCTGGCGATTTCTACCCCCCAGGTGTAGAATGTTCATCTTGGTTAGGATGAGTCATCTGGACTCCTAACTGTTTGAACTTTTCGACACTCACTTCTACCGCCTTTGTATTAACAATAAAAGAAGGCCAATCCTGGAATTGTGTAGATCCCGTCCATATACTGATAATAGGTAACAAGTTTGATTTGCAAGTGTCTATTGTTACAGCAGATGGAGTACTTAAAGGCATTTTGAATGCCTTTCGGTGGAATCTTTCAACGAAACTCGCTGTGGATTCATTGTGACTCTGTTTAATTTTAATGAGGGCAGACATTGTCATGTCATTGACTCCCTCATAAAATCGTTCCAAGAATATTTGCTTGAAACCAGCAAAAGAAGTGATACAGCCATCAGGTAGGCTACAATACCAGTCATATGCTGTACCGGCTAAACAACTGACGAACACTCTGGTAAGGAGAGCATCATTTAGTTGTAATTGATCAGTCATCACTTCAAAATGATTGATGTACTGACTTGGAGAAGTGCTACCATCAAACAGCATAATGGTTGGGAGTTTATACTTAGGAGGAAATGGAACTTCCTTCCACTCTGTAGGATATGGTTGCTTTATGCCCAATCTTTGTAGGCCATCCTTCTGCTTGAAGGCCTCAAACTGAGTGCATAAGAGTTTTACAGCCTCATTACCATCCCCTGATGTTTGGGAATTGGTAGGCTGATTAGAACTGTTATGAGGAAGAACAACGTGGTAATTACCACCCCCAGCACCAGACTGACTTGGATCAGCTTGAATTGGCACAGAAGCAACCTGAGGGGCTGGTACCCCTCGACTTATAGGTACAGAAGATGCTATAAGCTCAGGATTTGTAACAGGGTTTACAATTGGAGGCACTGTATGTTGAGCCAGCATTATGGTGTGCATGCTTGCAACCATTTCTGCCATGGTTTTCAATTTGTCTTCTAATGCAACAATTTGTTGCTCTTGGCTGGTTGACGTAAAGGCATCTTGATCTTCCGTAATGGTATATGCCGTTACTTCTCTTACTGCTATTGATGAGATATTTGTTCAGAACTTTCACTATCTGCATCAAACTCCGAAGAGAGTCCTCTCCCACATGAGTGATAGGGAGATCTTCTTGATTAAAGACACCTTGGATCAAATGATGATTTCTCGATCTAGTGTATTGAAAGACACATTCATTAGATGCATGGATCCGATCTAAGTATTGTAGACTATGATTACGGGATGCATTACATCTTGAACGTTTCCCACCCCTAGTGCCTTGAGAAGTCATGTTAACAGAAGCATATAATAGTTCATCTTCGTCTTCTATTATATGTTCAGGAGTTGAAGCATAGTTCAGACGATCGAAGACAGATCGTCGAGCCGATTGGCAACAACAGTTGATGACAACTTCATGTAGGCAGTGGCGATTTGAAGCACGATTTGGAGGAGAGAAAAACATTCCCGTAGTCTCCCGCCTTTGTGTAAGACGTTGCCGGAGGTCAGCTACAACCACAGGACGAGAAGAAGTCAGAGGAACATATTCCTTAATGATGTTAGGAACATGTCTCTCCTATTCTTCAGGTGTTTAGTTCCTTCAGTGTACAAAGATGTACTCAACTCATTAGCATAGGTAGATGGGTCTTTCTTTTCAAACTTTGACTTTTGGTGCAGATTGGCCTTTGGCATAGGGTTCTTGCGTTTTGCCAAAGTTGATATTGGTTGACGCCTATTGAGATAAGCGCGTAAATCTGAAAATTTCATTCCCGGTGTCTCTGTTTGTGATACTTTCAATTTTCCTTGCTTGGATCTTGAAATTTGCAAGGTAGGAAGGTATTGACCAAATCCCATAGGGGTAGGTAAGATACCTCTCTGATTAGTATTCTTTCCAGTATCAGAGATTCGAGGACCTCTGTTTACAGGAATAGAATCTGATACATCTTCCTCTGAGTCATAGACCAAGGAAGTTTGAGGAAAGACCAAAGGATGCCTTCCTTTATTTTGAATAGGGTTAGCTAAGAAGCGTTTTCCTTTGTTCTGTTGTGTGATCATTTTAGGCATAGATTGTGCCAATTGAGAAAATGTTATAGGACTTTTTCCTTTGTCCTATCTAGTGTTGGCACTAGGACATGAATTCTCTAAGTTCAGAACTTGAGAATTGGAAGAGGGAATAGCCAAAAGACTAGTTCCCTTGAGTTGTGCTGGAGTAGCAGATTGTGCCTGGGTTACCGATTGCTTGGGTTGCGCCATAGTCCTACGGACTACTTATGGCGCCTTGGCAACAACATTGGTAGACTGTGCCTCGACAGTAGCTTGAACTGACTGTGTCTTGGCAGCAAAGATAGTAGTAGGCTGTGCATGGGCAGCAGAGTGAGCAGATTGTGCCCTATCAACAGAAACAGGCTGTACTAGAGCCACTGAGGCGGATTGCGTCTTGGTTATTGAGCACTCAAGTTGCGCCTGGGCAACAGCGACTATGGAAGATTTAGGAGTCCACACAGTCCTGTTCTTGGCGATAGCCACCGTGCGCTTATTGCTCTTGGTGTTGATCATATTCTCGTAGGCTGTCTGGTTGACTTGAACAACCAGAGTCTTCTGCGTCTTGTCGATCGACGCAATGTCACATTGAGTTGTCACTTTCTCGTCGGAGGAGAAAGTCGTCTCCAGCAGAGTCGGCATTTTGTTTGCAAAGACAAGATTTGTTTATTCCAAACTTGTAAAAGAGTACAAAGTACAATGAATTCTGGGGAAGTACAACTTTAGGAATCTGATCAGGAGACGATTACTTTATCCCTTGGACTATGTAAACTTGAAGACTGTAGCCTCTAGAGAACGCAGCAGCAATTTTGCAAGAGTTCTTGATCTCTGTCTGTCTATCTGATGATGATTGGAAACTCTATTTATAGAGTTCAGGAAATAACTGTTTTAACAGTTATTCTGATGTGCACGAGGCTGGATTGCGCCATACTGGGTTGCGCCAATGTCACGACCCGCACCCTAGAGTAAGGGCACGAGACGTGGGTACGTCCAGCCTACGCCGCAGTATCGACGGTAGAACGCTGTCCTAGGTCACAACATCTAACAATATAATGCTAAACAGTTTATACTCCCCGAATGGGGGTGACATAGCAGAAAGTAAACTCAATCACAATTAAGGCAGAAAGATAAGATAGAAGATAGATAGATAGATACTGCTGAAAAGAAAGGAAATCCACAAGTACAAACAGATAGTCTAAGTATCTAAGATAAGTACATATCCCAAGTATCAAATATATACAGTCATCCAGAGAGTAATGTAAATGAAAATATCCTAGTCTAAAGGAGTGTCATACACTGCCAGTGGGACCTGCTGCTGGTCCAGGTCCAAGCACTCATCTAGGGTAGCACCGTAATAAGTAGAACAGAAGGCCTCATCCTCATCCTCTGTAATATTTCAATAGGTCCAGTCAGGACAGGAGCGAGCACAATACATCTCAACAAGTCATAGCAGAAAAGGAAATATAATCATGCTAGAGAATAAAATACAGAAAACTGAAGAATAGCGTAATGTAAGAAAGAGACTGTAAGTAAATATCTATGAAATATAAAGAGAGACAGTACTAGTGATTCAGAGTACATGATAAACATGTTAATGGCTAGGGACTGATTCATGATTACACTACTTGGAATTGATTCATGATTACACTACTTGGATTTATCCACATGTTCATTTATACTCCCCGTCCCCAATCAATACACAAGGATCCAGTCAAGTTACGTTAAGATTCATGATTATACTACGTTGCCCATAAAGGGTGATTCATGAATTGATTCGTGAAGGCTCGGTGATCATGAGGGTACATGAGTCACTAGCTGATTCCCGAAGATTCATGATAAAAGAAGCAAGAGATACATGATGTAAGTGAAACACACGAGATAAGAGTATCTGATGCTCCTGAGAGGGATAACATCTCATGAAGGGATCCATATAGTACCAATCCGTGTGACCAACGTGTCAGCATCAAGTAAGATAATCTAAAGCAGGAAATATAATCCTAAACAAGATATGAAATGATCAGAGAATGTACTCGCCTGCTATCTGAGTGTCCGGATGAAAAGTACTGTCCGAGGAGAGGTGTCTGGCTCCTAATCAGAACAACACAGGTCACAACAAGTCTAAAATGATAACATGAAGTTCCACTATGCATTCTACATGAATCTAGGTCAATCTAGGCCAAAGTCAACTCTTGGTCAACTTTGGTCAACCCTAGAAGCCAAACTAGGTCAACCAAGTCAAACAAGTCTATACTAGTCTATTCTAGGCCTAATCAAGACTAAACAAGTCTAACTAAGCTCTCCCTAGGCTAACTGACACACCATAGGCCAATACCACATATATATATATATATATATATATATATATATATATATATATATATATATATATATATATATATATATATATATATATATAACTATTCACACATATGAATATAGTTATAATATATATATATATATATATATATATATATATATATATATATATATATATATATATACAATAGGAATATGCCAAGCACATTAGCTATCACACATATAGAAATACCCATATATGCTACTCTACCATTCACACATCACATTAGATTAGGCATACTCACATATAGAGATATATACATGGTATTTCATAAAGAGGGGATAACATGTTAGATGTGTGTGTGTCTAATATTCATGCATGTGTGTGTGGGTGATAGTGTCAATAGGAATATGTGTGAACTAAACCATGATTTAATGTGTGTTAATTCATAAGAATGTGGGTGACAGGCACAAAGGGGGCAGCCTAGTGTTCTCAGATTGCCTTGTGTGTGTCTTCATGAGTGTCCTGTAGGTGGCTGGAACATGTGTGTGTGTTGTGTAGTAACAGTGACACATGAGTGTTAGAGTGTGAGGACAGTGATCTGTGTACAGAAGATATGGGTGTGTGTGTGTGTGTTATACAGGAACATGTGTGTGTGTAGAAAATATGTGAGCTGTATGTGTGTGTCACCAGTGAGGGAAATTAGAACAGTGTGTTATCAGTCAACATGTGCACAGGCAAGCAATGTGTGTCAACAGTAACATGTGTGCAGGAATGTATGACAGGAAATGGAGTATGTGTGCATAAAGAGAGGAACTTGTGTGTTCAGTCACCCATGAAGCTAACCAACAGTGAACATAAATAGGAACTCAGAATTCAGGAACAATATCAGGTTTTCTTCTAATCAGTGAAATCAAATATAGCATAGAAAATTAGTTAACATCTATTCAAATTCTCAGGTATTTATTTCATATTCAAAACAGAACTCAAACCATCATTCACATGTGAACCTCTTTCAATGTACACTGATTTAATCCCAGGTTTAATTTAACAGTGAATCATCATTCAATATCAGTTTCAATTCCTAACTAATCTCAGGTTTACATAATGAATCTCAGGATTAATTTCCAGGTTTTCACATTTCAGGTTTTCATTAAACAGTGAAATTAAGTATTACAATATAGTGAAATCAATCAAATCTCATACTAGAATCTCAGTAAACATTCAATATTAGAATCCTTAATCTCATAATGACAGTAAACACATTCAATATCAGGAATGTGTTCGAATTCAACTGACAGTTCAAAAGAAATACTCAATTGACAGTGAAAAACTGACACATGAAATCCCATCCATTCGAAACCCATAATTAACCATTTAAATTCACAACCAGGTATACAAGTGTGTGTACCATGTGTCATGTATCTAGGGGGTATCATTCGTGTCCACTAGAGTGGACACGAAGTGTCTAAGTGAAACAAAACACAGACAAGAAACCCTGTGGTGCACATTTCGTGCACATGCTCGTACACGCGTACCGTGTCCTCGTGCACGCGACACGAGTCAAACCAGGACACGTGATCGTGCACCTAGGTTCGCCACATATAGGGCTTCGTGCCTAGGACCCTGACACGAGCCAACGTGTCGCCGTGTCCATACTGGAAGCCCGTATCTGAATGCGATTTCAGTGTGCACAGACAGTGTATAAAATCCGTGTGTGTGGGATTTCTCTTCCGATACGGCACAATACGACACGAGACTCAAGGGGGGTGTTATCAGACACTGCCCCTTGGTCCATGCCAAATGGCAGGTCGCCACGTGGCGTGCCGTGTCCATACAGCAGATCGGGTAGCAGGACACTGAGCGGTTTCAGCGCGCGTGCGGTGCGTGTCCAAATTTAGACACGAAAAATGTAGTAAACTCGACTTAGTCAAGTAGATACCCATAAGCGACACAAAATCACGAATTTCCATTCAAACACAAATCGAAATCTCGATCGAAATACCCTTTGTGGCATTTCATCGAACACCTACGCTGGTTGCTGATACGTGTCCGATACGGACACGTACAGGACACGAAATCGAGCAAACCCTATTCCTATAGCACAAGGACACCTAGGACTTGGTATTTATGCAAAGCAAACCTAATTTTTATGGGTGGATAGGAATTTACCTATATGTGTTCTTCAACACAAAAAGCCTCTTCAAAGGAGCTCTCCAAAGCCACCCAAAATCTCCAAATTGCTTTAAATCTGAGATATGACTCCACAAACAGTAGGAGAATAGTGATTAGAACCCTATGGAAGAAATCTTAATAAAAATGGAGCTCTATTGATTAAACTATAAAGAAAATAGAATGGAGGCTCACCTAGTTCTTAGGAAAAATGATAGAATAATGGAAGGAGGCACAACTTTCTAAAAGATATTATATAGGCAGGGGGGTCTTGGCCGGCCACTTAGATTAGGGCTAGGGTTTGGCAATAGCTAATGGGCTTTGGGCTTTGTTTCATAAGTTAAGACTATGTGATTTTCTATTGATCCCAAAACCATAAATCATGACTTATGACTTATCTATTCTATGGTTAACTTGAGTCTAATAACTAACCATGGGTTAACTCTAGTCTAACTAGGGTTACATGACCTAACCAAGTCCAAACACAACTGGGGTTAGCTTCTAGGTTAGTCTACCAAAGTCAATGCTAGTCAAAGTCAACCATCATTCAAATAATTCCAAAATAAATCCTAAAAATTCTCATAAATTCAAATAAATTATAATAAATTCAAATAACCTCAAAAATGACAAAAATACCCTCAAACTAGAAATATGGTAGTTGTCACGCCCCAGAACCAGAATACTGGAGAGCGGGGGCAGACATAGCCAGCTATGTATATGAAATGGATTCCATCTCGCTATACGGTCACGGCTGTCTAGATACATGAGGGTTTACTACAAGCCAACAGTCTCCTATGGTCATGAACAAGCCTAGTGTCTCAATCACAAGCAAGTAAGTAAATGTTACAAGATGTATGATCATTAAATATACAATAGCAAGGCGTCCCAAATATTATATATTCAGCTGATCATGAAGCTAGTCGTTACAAAATGTTAGGACTAGCAAGAGTTTAGTCATACATGATCAACCCTAGGATCTGTCAATCATGTTACAGCCCATAGACAGACAGTAAGTAAAGTACAATCGAGCTAAACAGGTGCTCGTCGGCTAAACGCCTCAAAAGAATATTTTTACAATAGAGTGGGAGAGCCAAAAATAACCCACTCGTTGCCAGGGTTCCGTCTAGTGGCCACCATCTGGCTGGAAGGTCGGTAGATCTTCTGGAGCTGCTCCGAAATCTGGCCACACAAAACCAGCTGGGTCAGACCCCAGAAAGAGCAAGTGCCACAAAGGAAGCTTCACTTAGGAACTAAAACCAGCAATCAGCACAAGATATAAATAAAATAAGAACTAGAAATAAAGAAAATACATCAGGAAGATATACGACGAGATAACCATGGAACTATTCAGATAACCAGGTTACAACCCGTAAACCAAACAAGGACCGGGGTTGTAACCCTTCGTCTGAACAGAACTTGGAAATTCTCACCATTTATCGGTAAAATAAATACAAGCATTCTGGTCATTCAATAATCTGGAACAGGATCAGGGCAAGACTAGACTGGTTAGACTCCATCCAATCACTTCACGGCCAAGCAAGAATTACGGCTTGATACTTTAACTAACTAGGGTGATCACAGGCCTAGTTACTAACAAGATGCAGTGAGATTATTCCACAGCCACAAGCCCTACAGACCATCCAGGTCACCCGGGTTGAAAGATTAGAGTTGAATTCAGGTGGGTACATCGTCCAGGAAACGAATGTACCCTTAGGTAGCTTGAAGGGTGCAACACATGACAGTGTGCTGGAAATGTGCCCTACTCGACGGCAGGCTACAGATCCCAAGGCGTGCCCAGGTAACGGGATTGCCTGTAGCTGGAAAATCTCGTCATGACTAATGTATTAATCTAGTTATTAGCCTTAGTCCATTTTAGTAGGTACTCCTGACCGTGGTACTCAGGAGTCCCCTCCTAGACATGATGTAAGACCGGACTGGATTATTTGTACAAGCACAATCGCCCACGGTGTCCAGGATTAATTATACAGGTCATGCCATGTCAGGTAGCCGTCACAACAGCTTATCAAGATATATCATGTCAGGTTATCATGTGTCACGACCCATACCCACTTTTTCGGATACAAGACGTGTCCAAGCCAGCCTACGCCGCAGAGTCGGCGGTAGAACGCTGTCAAGCCCGCAAGAAATAAATGCTCAAAAATACAACATTTGCTGCTCATTCACATTTCTAAATTTATTACAACATTTATAGTTAATAAAATACAAGATTTTATAATTAATGAAATTGATACAATTGTTTTCTATTTATAGGTTGTCTTCAGTATACCCAAGCCTTCCCAATGCTAACAGTGATAGCGGCTAAACCTGAAAAATATTAGTTTCCAGTCAGGAATAGAACAAGTACACAAACCGACGGTAATGCAAAATACAACAGAATTAACAAGACATGAAAATAGCATATGAGATATGAAAGCTGTAAGAAAACTGATGACATAGCACGGTAGAGAAGTAAACAAGAAAAAACTAATAAAAGACATCTATCTAGGTGGTGTGAAATATCCGTTTCAATATGTGAACGGCTAGGGGGTAAATACGGCTCACTGCACGTGTAGTGTGCAGCTGCTATCGTTCAAGAATAGACTCATGAGAAAATTCTGGGTAGTTCACATGTATACTAAGATATTTCCCCTTCCGACAACTCCGTGTGACGAGCGTGTCAACAAGCAGCAAGATATATGTAAAGACATGAAATGAAAAGACTACTATGAATCGGAAAGCAATCAGAAAGTGCACTTGCCTGAGGTCCTTAGCTGGAGAAACCAATAGTAATATACCACTCAACTAGCCACAATCAGTCAACACATGCATAAGTCTCCGGATGCTGAAATAAATAGTACCAACGTTCTCAGAATAGTCAAATTAGCTAGGATTGCCTGTCCTTAAGTCCAATTCTGGACACAGGGGCAAAACGGTAATTTCGGGCAAAAACGGTGTCCGCCGTTGGACCCTTTTTGTACCGAAAAGCGTGCCAAAGTCAACGGTCTCTAAAGTCATCAAACTACATGTCTACGGATCCAGTTTTTCGATACGAACCCAACCGTATGTCCAAAGTTGGATTCCGGCGGACCGTGCACAAAATTGCCCGTTGAGTGGGACCATGGGGCCCGCAAAACGACGCACGATTCAACTGTCTCAGAATTGGACCAAACTTGGTATACAGGACCAAAAAAACGATTCGGTTCTGTTGGCGCAAGTTTCGTCTCGATCCGATGAGCGTGCACAAAGTAATTGAGAAATTTGCAACGTGCACGATACGGTGAATTTCGACGGATACGCATCAAATTCGTCGCGCACACGCGACCAATTTAAATTCCGTCAAAGCCCACACGACCACGAAGCTGTTACGCAGCTTTCGATCCTTTCGGTTTGCGACCACGTCGTCCCGATTGGCGTGACGCACGTCATGTGGAGTGATTTTCTAGTTTTGAAAACAGATTTTTGGAAAACTTTGGAATTGAGTAACTCTCTGTAAACTAAATGAAAAATTAATCTACCAGAAGGGTTTTTATCCCCTACATGTTGTCTAAAAGTCCCTTTAAATAGATTTTCGAAATTATGCATGGTTTGGGATAAAATTGGCCGCAAACTAGAGTATTTGGACTGGTTTTTCTGTCCTGTTTGGGACAGATTTTCGTCGAACTTTGGTTCGATTTCTCGACCAATATAACGCATATAAAATTGATCTACTTGAAGGGAAGTAATCTTGTATAAGTTGGGAGCATACCCGCGAAAACGGCTAGAGAAATCGTGGAGCGAGGAGGCGGGAAAAGGATCGCGAACTCGGCACATTCACTGCTGTTGCTGCCGAGTCCTGCTTGTGCGCGCGCGCGCGCGGCTCCCTGGACGGCGGCGCTGGCCGCGCGGGCGATGCTGCTGCGCTGGTGGCCGCCCCGGTGGTCGCGGGTGGGTCGCCCCAGGGTTGGTGGTGGTGGCACGAGCGTTTGTTAGGGTTTCGTTGACTCCGAACTTCTCTCTGTATATACGATATATATATATAATATATACTTCTCGGTTTATAACTTGGTTCAGAGCTAGTTGCTCTGTTTGGGGGGGTTCTCACGTGGGCCTGGGGAAGAGTATTTATTAGGATTTTCTTTCTTATTATATGTAACATTATACTTACTTATTTTTATATATCTAACTATATAGATACGTATATACGTATATATATGCAAATGCGTGTATATAAATTCTCATATACATACATATCACTATGTATATATATGTTTACATATAAATAATATATATTCACACACAAAAATAATATTTATATATATATATATACCTATATATTTTTACACATATCAATATACATCTACCCGCATATGTATATATATATGCAACATATACACATGTATACTATATATATATATATATATATATATATATATATATATATATATATATATATATATATATATATATATATATATATATATATATATTTACACATACACCTATATGTCTATAATTTATATATTTTACATATCCATACACGAACACCCCCATATAATACATATTCATTTATACATACCACACATATTATGTATATACATATATATATCTTTGATAGAAAATAAAATACTATTAACTATTAATAACAAATAATTTACTTATTTAATAATCACAATATTAACAGTAATAATAATAATAACACTATAATTAAACCAATAATATTTCGGTGAACTCCTTAACACACCGTTTATTTGGCCCCAGAACTTCGTATAATTATTCTAAAACACCATTTAAATATTAATACAGAACTATTAACTATTTAGAAAATATTTGTCAAGTCCTAAAAATAGATAAGAAATATTTGCACACATCTAAATTATCTACATGGCTGTCTTTGATCTTTCTACACGCCTACATGGGCTTGGATTTGACTTGGGTCTAATCTGGACAGGTTCGGTACAACCGGACTCCTAAAACTCAATAATATAATTAAATAATAAATAACTCTTCGGTGCGGGTTAAGTCGCAACTTGGCCTGGTTTTCCTAGTTAGGACGTCCCTATGGCTAGGTCTCCCCAGGCATGGCTAGTACACTAGTCAAGGCACACTGCTACCTCTCCCTTGCCACAATTCCTTGTCGTTTTGTACTCCAAAACTCTATCATAGCTAAAATCATCTACCGTAACAATTAACTAAATAATTATTTATAAAAATCTAAAAATCACCATTTTAAATCAAATAAATAATAATAATAAAATATTTTGAAATTTTTTGGGAAGGGAGGCTACATCATGTCAAGTGTACTAGTCAGGAGTGCGCCACGACGGGCCACTATCAGGTCATGTCAGGTTATTATGTCAGGAGTGCACCACTACGGGTCACTATCACGTCATGCTCAGGTATCATTTCCAAACATATCAAATGAATTCATGATATAAAATGGACGTAAAATATACCATAAAGGAGTTACAAAACACGGGCAAATAAGGATAAATACTAGTACACAGGGCTATTAGAAGTCATGCGGCTCAGGCATATACGGTCAGGAAAGGGGTAAGACACATGCGGCCCAATTAGGAGAGCGCATGCGGCCAGGGTCACTGGATCCCATGCGGCCAAGACAAGGGGGCGCATGCGGCTGGAAGTGTAAGGGCGCATATGCGGCCAGGAAGCCAATCCCCATGCGGCCAGTGGAAAGAGAAGGGCATGCGGCTAGGGGGACGAGGGCGCATGCGGCTCCAAGAGGTTGGGCCTCATGCAGCCAGCGGAAGAGTGGGTTTCATGCGGCTGGGAGGAAGCAAGTTCATGTGGCTAGGGAATGATGGGCGCATATACGGCTCAATTAGGAGAGAAGTCCATGCGGCCAGGAAAGGGATTCAGCCTATGCGGCTGAGAGTCCCATGCGGCTGAGTCACTTGTCGCATGAATTGTCATACGGCCAAGGGTGCTGATGCTTATGCGGCTCGGGAGCAAGGCCTTATGCGGCCAGATCGGTTCAAGGGCTCATGCGGCCAGAACTGTCGTATGAAGGCTCATGCGGCTCGGAATCACTTGCCGCATGAAGTATTCATGCGGTCAAGTCTAGCACCGTTCTTCTTCTCCAAGCTTCCGAGAAGAAGAACGCCAAGAATCCATGCTTCCAAGCTCCATGAAATCTTCATCCGGAGCCCAAATCCGAACTTCCATAGGTCAAAATAGGGTAGAACGAAATTCTCTACAACATAGAACCCTCAAAACTCAGAAATAACAGGATTAAGTAGATCAAAACCCAAGAAATCCGAAAATAAAGTAAACTTAGATCTAGAAGAATCTAGCCATGGAAAGTAAAAATGCTAAGTTCTAAAGTAAGTTAAAATGCTGTAAGGAAGAGAATGAAGCAATAAAATTAGAATTCCTCCATAAAGCAAGTTGTACTTGCCTAGACCTCTCTCTCTCTCTCTTCCTCTGGTAGGTAAGGAAGTAATGGTGGAGAAGATGATAAATGAAGAGAGAAAAAAGAGAAGGGTTAATAAATGGTAGTGGTGGTGGTAGGTAGGGGGTTCACCCCTTGGTTCATGATGAACCAAGAGCAATCCCAAACCGAACCAAGCCAATCCAAACCAAGAATAAACCAAGCCCAGGGAGGAAATTAAGCAAGGAAATCATGCAATACAAGAATAAATACGTACACGTATTCCAGAAATACGTAATACGAACCACAGGCATTACAGTAGTGACATCCAACCTCTTGTTGTGCTAACTTTTATTCAGTTTTCAATCGTGTACTAACTGTATTTAGACGCGTGGCATCATATGATTGAGATACGCGTGGTCGTGTACAGGATAGTAGATACGTCTTGAGAGATTAGTGGCATGTGCGTCACATCATCCTGCTTTAGAATATAAGTTGTCTCAACTTTATCAGGTTGTGCGAGCTTCAGTCAACAAGTCAAACTGCGCTTGATTTGAGCTGCGCCTACATACGTGGCAGCTTTTGAGCAAAAGTTGTTCAGGTTGCGCCCAGGCGCAACTAAGGATTTTGTTTAGATTGGGCCTGGGCGCAACTCATGAAGTGTATAGGATAGATGTCCACCAACTTTACTTGAGCGGCACAATTCATGGGATTCGAAGAGATTTTCCTCGTTCACTGTTGTGTCAGTCGTCAGTATTGTCAGGTAATAATGACCATTAAGTGTCAGATGCCACATAGAATTTGGCACAAAAAAGATTGGGTACAGTCTGATATCAGGCGCAATCTGATCGGTAGCACAGTCTGTTCTCTGAGCTTCATATCAGTGGCGCAACTTGATTTTTGGGGCGCAACTTGATCACTGATCAGTATATTCAAGACGCAACTTGATTTTTAGGCTCTACACTGATGTACATAACTCGAAACTCTAGGTAGTATTTATTCTTTTTTTGGTAGCCTTTTATTGATGAGGTATGGAACTTCGTCCATGGGGATCGTATCATCTGGAAAGGTACCATCCATCTGTGCTACGAGGTATTCGGCGAGCTCTACGTCCTCTTCGGCTACCCCCTGCGATCCCAAAGGTTGGGATGCCGTCTTGGGCAACTTGACCACCGAGGGTTGAGCTTGAAATATTGGCTTGCCTGAGTATGTTGGATCAAAATTTATTTGCCGGCTCGTCCTGGAAAGACGGGTGGTAATTGGCTCGACAAAGGATTTGGTGTCTTCTGATTGTCTTCGGATGGATTTTGGTAACTGGATCACCATCGACCATATGATGGGCTTTGGCTTTTGAATTTGGGCATCGAATGATCGTTGGTTCCAACTGCGTAGCTTGAATAAGAGAATTAGGCACCTCTTCATGAATTATTGAGGGTTTCTCTGGCCTTGTGATGGTCTCCAGTTTGTTGGTAAT
The DNA here is from genome assembly GCA_029216955.1 of Iris pallida. Classification (NCBI taxonomy): domain Eukaryota; kingdom Viridiplantae; phylum Streptophyta; class Magnoliopsida; order Asparagales; family Iridaceae; genus Iris; species Iris pallida. Next base: position 2,836,522 of record JANAVB010036019.1, read on the forward strand.
GTACTTCTTGGATTTTTTGTATAAACAAGCCTCCGAAGAATAACATGGCTCAACTCCTTTGAAGGGATCGATGTCGGCAAATTCGGTTCTCATGAAGCCGTGTCTATTGACATACTTGAAGCACTGGTAGAGGGTGGATGGCACGATCATATAGTCATGTATCCACTGGCGCCCCAAGAGGATATTGTAAGGTGTGTCTACCTCTATGACGTAGCAGGTAACTTCCGTCCCCAGGTCACCAATCCGGCACTTCAACCGGATCTTCCCTAGGGGATAGCTTCTTCCTGAGTTAAACCCGCTAATGGCAGTGTTGGTTGCTGCCAGCCGATGCATAGGGATGCCAAGAAGTTGGAGCAGGCTCTTCGGGATGATGCTTATTGATGATCCCGGGTCGATATGCATCCTATCCACCTTGATGTCGTCTATGTAACTAGTGTAGTACAAGGGGCGATCATGTATGTTGGTCTTAATCAACATGTCCTGCGGAGTAAATACGATGTTGGGCATTGCATCTGTGCTACCACCGTCCTGTAGATCTGCTGGCGGGTCTTCCTCTGGAGGCTTGACATGAGCTAAATAGGCATCAGCATTCTGGAGTGCTTCGCTTAATGCAAAACGAAGATCCTTGGAGAGCCTTAGGAGCTCGTATAGCGAAAACTTTGCTGGCGTATTAGCCAATTGTGCTAATATATCAAAGTTGTAAGGTCTCTCCAGTCCTTGAGGTACATCACTACAGAGTGGCCTGTCGAAGCGGGTCTTCCTTGTCTTGGACTTATCTGCCAGTGGAGGCTGAGATGGCCTTGGAACATCGGGGAGAGGCAACGTTGCTAGCTGAGGATCTTCGACTGGACTATCCCGTGCGGGCTGGACTTGCGCTCCAGACCGGGTGACAATATCTGCGGCTTCTTCAGCTTCGGCTTAAATTGTGTGGTAGGCTTTAGACTTCCTGTCCTTCTTCTTGTTGGGGGGAGATGACACCCCCTGGGTAACTTCGGGCACCAAGTCTGGATGCACCCACATGATCTTTCCACGCGATATGGTGAGGGGTACCAATCCAGATGTCTGACCCTGGGCGGGTGGAAGATTAGTAACCTCCATCGTAGCCCGGGGGACAGGTACTACCCCGTTTGGAGTACTTATTGGAGAGAAATCATCGAACTGAATAGATACCATTTTTGCTGCCACAGTAACCTCTTCAAAGTCTATCAACCGAGCTTTGGAGTCGATAAGACTCTGGATGTACCGCTTCAATTGGAAGCAATCCTGGGTGGCATGATGGACATAGCGGTAGAAGTTATAGTACTTTGGGTCCTCCATTTCTGCTACTCGGGGCTCGCACTTTGGCGGCGGGAGATGGATCCTACCCCCTTGCAAGAGCATATCGAAGATAGGTTTGACATGACTAACTTCAAATGAGTAGTTGATCTTGGGCCACTGACCTTCCGCCTGTTTTTGTTCCGGCTTCTGAGTCGCATCAGTGACCATGGCCTATTTGTCGTTGTTGTCCCGGTTGGTGGGGGTACCACTTTTGTTGTTACTAGAGGTGGGACTAGGATGTCTGCCCTTATCTTCTCCGTCTGGGATGTGTAACCCCAGCTGGTGAGCTTTCTTCAATTTTGCCTCCGTATTGGTAGCACTTATGATGAAAGTCGTCTAGTCTCTGAACTGATCGTCTTCCATCCAGAGGCTAATTGCAGGGAGCAACTTCTTCTGACAGATTTCAGTTAGGGAGCTCTCGGGATTGCCTTGGGGCAATCTCATCGCGGTTTGGCAGAACCGCTCGATATAGTTCCTTGTCAGCTCCCTCTCTTCCTGGACGACGTCCATGAGAGATGACATTGTCACATCATGCCCCACTTCGTAGAATCTCTCCAGGAACATGTGCTTGAAGCCATCGAGAGAATGGATACAGTTGTCGAAAAGGTTGCGGTACCAGTCGAACGCGATCCCCTCCAATGCTTCGATGAATAGTCGCGTAAGGATAGCGTTACTATGCGGCAAGTGGTTGGTTGTAACTTCAAAGTAAGTCATGTATCGACTAGCAAAAGTCTTCCCATCATAAGAATCGATATGGAACGGCTTGTACCGCGGTAGAAAAGGCACGCCCCTCCATGCGACGGGATATGGCTGTCGTATTCTGAGATCCCGAGTGGAGTCTCGGGCATTGAACATCGCTCAGAGCTCTTGGACTTCCCTCCTAGCCTCCTTGGCTTCATCTGCAGCTGAAGGAATGGATGGTGCTATGGGATCATCACCCAAAGGAGGGACGGTCGTGTTGGAGTCCGCGTTGACTGCGGGTCCCAAGCTTGTTTGTCTGGGCGTCCTTGCTGGTTGAGCTGGCAAGGCGGCATTGATCTCGTCCACCGACTTGACTAAGGACAGGAGAATGGCTTCGAGCACTTCTAGCCGTTGTCGGTCGGAAGGCGCTTCATGATCGTCGTCAGTCATAAAGACTGTCCTCACGTGGGTAGAAATTGAAGGAATTGTGGCAGAGGTACTCTCGGTGCCGTACCCTTGTATAGATAAATCGTTAGAAAATATCGAAATATCATCTTTGTCAGACTAGGAAGGGGTGCTACCCCCTGTGCAGGAAGCCGCATCGTCTTGGCGAGGGTGGAGGCCCTCAGGGAAGTCTGATTCTATTGTAGAGTTCTGGAGGATCACTACCCCCTGCGTGTGCTCTTGGTACACCGGGTTGTCGCATACATTGAGGGGTCTGCTACCCCCAGCTTCATCTACTCTCAAGGTGTAACGCTCTAGTCCCAAAATACTTAGGACTAGGTACGTATCCATGCCAGCTGCATACATACGAAGTACACTCCAATATATGGAAACCTTGTACGTATACATAAGCTGTAAAATGCAGTAGAACCATAATAACTAAATCTCATCCACTAGATAAATAAATGATATAAAAGCAACTTTGAATTTTGTCATGTATACAATTGTTGGGCGGAGACAAAGTCCACTACCAACTACCTCAAATAAAATGTACAAGAAGTGATCGATAAAATAACGAGACGAACCAAGCGCAACCATCTTCGAAAGAATGGAGAAGATCACGGCCTTGGCTAGAACACCTGTAAAATCACAGAAGCACACACCTGGAGAGATAACCAGGTCCTCAGAGGGACGTAACAAGATACAATAAACATGCCATATAAATACTGAATATAAAATATGCCACAATCAAAGAAAGTGACAAGACATAAATAAGGTACTCTAACCATACTAAAGTGAACATGCAGTTAAGAACAAACCTTTCGTCGCATGAGCCCTGGCTGTAAATGGGATCTGATATAGTCCCCATTTGGGCACCAGTGACCTAAGAGCTTGACGTTCAAAAACGACAGTGGCCAACCTGAGAGGCTCAACATACCCGTATCTCCAGCGGAGCTTCCGGGTTACAAGGGAAGTGCAATCGAAGCCCATACGACAAGAAAATGCTCTCCCCACCCAATGTACCTGTCAAGTCTCATCCACGACCATGTACCTCTACTAACTGCTAAGTCTCCTAACATGCCTCTATTAGCAGTTAGCCCTAACACATGTACATGGGGGATCAGCCCACACGCAAGAACGTTTACATGCTACTCATCTCACACATCCTTATGGTACAAGGGCAAAATCATAATTTCGGATCAAAATGATGTCCGCCGTTGGACCCGCTTTGTATCGAAATATGTGCCAATATCTACGGTCTCTAAAGTCGTCAAACTATATGTCTACAGATTTGTTTTGATGAGACGAACCCAACGGTATGTCCAATTTTGGATTCCGGTGGACTGTGCACAAAATCGCCTGTTGAGTGGGATTGTGAGCCCGCCAAAATAGCGTCCCGATCAACGGTCTCAGAATCGGATCAAACTTGGCTCACAGGACCGGAAAAATATTTCAAGTCCAATGGCGCAAGTTTCATCGTGATATGATGAGTGTGCACAAAGTTGTGACTTAATTTGCAAAGGGTCGATACGGGATATCTCGACGGATACGCATTGATTTCGTCGTGCACATGCAACGAAATCGGGTTCTGACAGTTCCCACACGTCGACAACATCCATACGTGCCTTTCGATGTGTATAGTGCGTGACCATGTCGTCCGGTTTGTCGGGGCACACGCCGTATCGGGTGTTTTCCCACTTTTTGAAAACAGAATTTACAATTTTTCGTGAAACTTTAACAACGTTTAACTTTCTACATACTAGATGAAAAGCAAATCCAGAAGCTGCGTTACAATCTCGGTTATGTTGTTATTCTCTGCCTTCAATTAGTTTTTACGAAAGTTTAATGGACAACGAGAAAAGTGGCCGACAAGTTGATGTTTCAAAACAGTTTTTAATATTCAGAAAAGTGGTTTTTCTCCAACTTCGTCTCGATTTTTCGAGCAAGTTGGATGGCCATGTCAAAATCCTCCTGAGGGATCTCGAAGAGGGTCATGTCTACTTTCCAGAAAATCTTACGGATCGAAAATCGGTGTTACGAGTAAAAAGTTACGTCATCGGGAAGTAGGGTACCTTGAGTAGGAAAACTGCTCCGTGGATGACGAGGGGCTGACTTTCGATGCTCCGTTCGTCGCGCACACAACTCCATCACTGGTGAAACGAATTCGTAGGCGAAGAGGGTATGTTCTGCCGCAATTTTTGTTTTGAAAGTCTAGAGTTTTGAGGACTGTGGAGGAAGTTATATATGTAACAAGTTTGGGCTTAACCTAATACTAATAGGATTTATAATAAAGTCCAAGTTGTGCTCGGCTCACGGGATGGCAATGGTGAGTGCTGCTTAGAAGCGGAATAAAGGAGGTGGGTGGGGGTCTGATTGTTTGTATTTTTTTTCTTATTCTTTTTCATTTCTTTCTTTTCTTTTCTTTTTCTTATTCTTATATATATATATATATATATATATATATATATATATATATATATATATATATATATATATATATATCCAAATGAACCCAATCAAATTTCTACAAAATCCAAAAAGAACTTTTTAATATCATCTATCATATATGAAATAAACTTAAAAATATATACACATATATTTAAATTCATTTGACATTAAAATCAACTAAATAATAATAATAATATCTAATAGGATAACATATTTATTAAATCTCCACAAATTTGAAATAAAGTTTAATATTATCTAACTATATATATGATGCATCTAAAATATATTTTTACATATATACACAAATTTAAATTTCCATAAAAGGCAACAATAATAATATCACATAATATCAAATAATATCAACAATAATAAAATGTCTATTAAATTTTCACAAAAATAACTTTAGTAATAATAAAATAATAAAAATTATTCCAACGTGTGAACTTTACCACACACCCTCATTTGGACCCAGAAAAATATACCATTTTTGTAACACATTATTAAATAATAAAAACGTAAATTTTTGTTCCACTAATTAATATTTGGAAAATATACTCCCAAACCTTAAAATAAATTTAGAAATATTTTACACCCATAAAATATGCATCTATGGTCGTCATTGATCACACCACATGTCTACTTGGGCTTAAATTTGGTCCAGGCCCAGTTCGGGCTGAAATAAAACCATAAATTGTATAAATTTATTTTTAAGTCTAATAAAATAATAATAAATAATTTTTTTAAAAAATAGGGGTTTTACATCCTACCCAACTTACAAGAATTCCGTCCTCGAAATTTAGGAAAAATAAGGTAGATAGGGTGGAGGGGTAGAAATGAGTTATCAATACCAACATACAATTAAATTTGGGTGGAGGCGATAAAACGACGTTCAACACCACCATGCAACGGAGAATTGTGGAGTCGATATATACAATAATATATAATGGTTATAGAATTGAATAAGAGTTGCTAGTGAAGGTAACAAAATTTTGAATATCAAATTTTAGCGAACAGTAAGGAATTGAGTAGGCCAAAGAGAATAAGTTAGACATTTAGGAAATGTGATTCCTTAAGGGAGAACTAGATACTAATCGTCTTGGTCGAGGGTTTGATTAAGTGATGATTAGAATCACTCTCGAGTGCTCAAGAATAATTGGAAAGGCACGCTAACAATTCTAGGGTTGAGGGAATAAGGAGTAGTTAAAGTCGAGGGTACAACTACATCAGTCGGTCGGTGGCTATTTACATTTCGTGTATATATAACTGATAGGGAAACTAAAGGTGATGCTTTGAGTCTATCTATCAAGTACAGTGTCTGGTCTTTCTAAAGTAAGTAAAGCCCACAACAAAAGAGTTCAAAGACGATGCTATTTAGTACGAAATACGAGGTTCATAGGCGACAGAAATAATTCAAATGAGAGTTTGTCAAGTTGTCGCGGAAGAGACTCTAAGGCAGGTTTAACTATGTCTCCATCCGCATAGAATAAAGTATGATAAGCGAACCAAAGTGCAATAGGTTGATCAGACCATCATGCACCGGTTCTGATTAGACAATATGTTAGTGGGTGCACCCAATAAAATATGTCATGATCAAGCTTGATAACGAAATAAGCTTGCAAAACTGAAGCTACATTAGCAGCATGAGATAGTCAAAATATGAGCAAGGGAGGTACTGATGAAGGAAATTTTAAATAGTCCCAGATCTTTTAAAATCAAGGAGCGCCCGAAGTTTGGGCCTATACAGTTGTCCTAGTGTTTCTTCATTTATGGCTTGGTAGACTAGATAAGGTAGGGCCCTCTGAATTTATAGTCTAAGTGAACTTACTAATGTGGTTCACAAGGAAAAAGGTTTGTTAGGGATGAGGTATTCTACCCAACTTACAAGAGTTAAACTAATAGTATCATGGGACAATGGGTCAAGCAATCAAGATAAAGTACAAATTTAAGCATTTAAAAAATTTAGTAGAACACAATCACATATCGGGTCGAAAGAACTGAGTCGAGGTTGAATCCCTATCCGTGGTCGAAAAATATATCGGTATCATGGTAAAGATTATAGTTTGGCCATTTTGACCATAAGGTCATATCAAGAAACAGAGTACAAGGAGATGAGTTTTGGTGGGACATGATATATTTACATGAAGGTGGCTTGTCTAGGTCTAACATATGAAATTTGTTGAAAGGAAAAGTCTAGTGTTGTGCTCCAAACATCTAAGTCACGGTAAGAGACGCCAAAAGATCAAAAATTGAAAGTGGGAGTTCACGAGGTGATAATTAATGCACAAGTTAAAGCATGAAATAAAATTAATTAAGGAATCCAGTAAAAATAATTCAGGAACACAATTTCGGAGAGAAGATAGTCTCCTAGATGAATACAGTTTAAGGAACCATTAGATCATTATTCAAAATGCAAGTGGGTTAGAAGGTCACAATTAAAAGATCTAGATTTGAAGGAAGGTCGAGTAAGCCAAGGTGGAAATACAGTCACATAGCTGGATAGATGACTAACAACACTTGTGCATATACTACTATGAGTGACATGGCAATTAGTGTGGAATACTCAGTAGGATTATCTTAGGGCCTACCATTAAAATTTTAACTCGAGTTTCCTCCTAAAAAAAGTTTCAAAAATAAACTTTCAAAAATAAACCACCAAAATTTGTATTCACTCCAATCCGTTCAAATTCATCAATAAAAAATTAAATCACTCTCATAAATCTCAAAGCAAAATTTTATCACGTTACTACTAACCCTTTCCAAAATTAACGTTTAAATTCAACTATTTAACTCAAGCGTTCATAATTTACGAATCCATAAAAATTTCACAATCAATCGAAAATTTAACACCCTAAAATTTTTAAATAACTCATAATAAAATTCTTAGCATATTAAAAGCAATCTCAAAAATTAAGCTCAATGCTCTCATAAATTTTAACTTCTATTCATGCTAAGTTATTACAACAAAATCACAACTTTTTAAATGGTAACTTCCTTTAATCAATCAAAATAACTATCCATCACCTCCTTCGAAATTCTTCCAAAAATTTTAATATTAGCAATCCCACATTAAACTAAATTTTCAAATAATCTTATCAGTCAAAATCCTCGTTTTTTTACCAAAAATCGAAATAGATTTGTAAATCCTCAATCATAGGACACAATTTAAAATAGAGAGAAATTCCCAAAAATCGTTTTCAATTATTGTAAACCAAAATTTATCATCATTACTTCCACTTAAAATTCAAATTTTACTAAACACGAAAATCGCAAGTTGTACAACTCCGTTTAAATAATTTCTATGACCATTTTTTTAAAAGCTAAGATCATTTTTAAACCAAATTTATAACTGTTCAAAGGTGCATAACTATAATACAATAAATCATGAACATTAAAACTCGAAAATCAAATAAATTTTATATTTGTTCAAAGATGTATAACTATAACTCCATAATTCATAAATATCACAACTCGAAAAGCAAATCAATTTTATACTTGTGCAAGGATGTATAACTTTAATCCAATAAATAATAAATATCAAATCTCGAAAATCAATCAATTTCTTAAATCAAGTATGAAATTCTATAAATCCTCTGGTTTTTACTATTTAGAAATCTCAAGGTAAAAACTTTTCGTGGTAATATCCTACTTTACCAATTACTAATCATTAAATCACACAAAAATATTTTTAACTCAATTCGAGTCTTGAATGTATTCTAATTGCCAATATAACCATTCTAGTCATATGTTTGACCTATGAGCATATACTAGTGTAGTCATCTTCCTAGTTGATACTAAGCACAAAAATAAGAATCGACGGTAAAAAGGAATCAAGCAAGATGCAATTCAAGGAAGTCGAACGAGAGTTCGGATTTTGAAGCCAAGGGAAGAGGTCAAGCTGTATGGATGAGATTCCTATAATTCTAATCCTATGTCGCAGGTTCACATCGGTACAGTAACGTAACCAAAGTGATAAACTCGACCTGTATGGGCCACCATAAAAACATGTAACGCCCCAGTCCCAAAATACTTAGGACTAGGTGCGTATCCATGCCAGCTGCATACATACGAAGTATACTCTAATATATAAAAACCTTGTACGTATACATAAGCTGTAAAATGTAGTAGAACCATAATAACTAAATCTCATCTACTAGATAAATAAATGATATAAAAGCAACTTTGAATTTTGTCATGTATACAATCGTTGGGCGGAGACAAAGTCCACTACCAACTACCTAAAATAAAATGTACAAGAAGTGATCGATAAAATAACGAGACGAACCAAGCACAACCATCTTCGAAAGAATGGAGAAGATCACGGCCTTGGCTAGAACACCTGCAAAATCATAGAAGCACACACCTGGAGAGATAACCAGGTCCTCAGAGGGACGTAACAAGATACAATAAACATGCCATATAAATACTGAATATAAAATATGCCACAATCAAAGAAAGTGACAAGACATAAATAAGGTACTCTAACCATACTAAAGTAAATATGCAGTTAAGAACAAACCTTTCGTCGCATGAGCCCTGGCTGTAAATGGGATCTGGTATAGTCCCCATTTGGGCACCAGTGACCTAAGAGCATGACGTTCAAAAATGACAGTGGCCACCCTGAGAGGCTCAACATACCCGTATCTCCAGCGGAGCTTCCGGGTTACAAGAAAAGTGCAATCGAAGCCCATACGACAAGAAAATGTTCTCCCCACCCAATGTACATGTCAAGTCGCATCCACGACCATGTACCTCTACTAACTGCTAAGTCTCCTAACACGCCTCTATTAGCAGTTAGCCCTAACGCATCCCATGGGGGATCAGCCCACACGCAAGAACCTTTACATGCTACTCATCTCACACATCCTCGTGGTACAACTGTGTCAAGGTATATGCAATACACTACAATGGTAGTCCTTTAAACTCTAAGTCCATATGCAATCAAAGGATAATAACAAAGTATATCTAATATCACTGTGCAGACAATAAATTAAGAACTGTAAGAACTGGAAATAATGAACCGTGATATGTAATAAAATGCAACTGAATATAAACAGTATAATGGCAAGGTATCTTGCCTGAGGGTGGTACGAGAAGCAGCAAAATCCAACAATCAGAATCGCCAACACGAAAGTCAAAATCCACAAGAAGCTCCGGATGCTGAAATAAATATCACGAACGAGTTTGGAATAAAAGATATGCCTAGGAAACGCCTGTCCAAAAGTTAAATTCTGGAACAGGGGCAAAATCGTAATTTCGGATCAAAATGATGTCCGCCGTTGGACCCACTTTGCACCGAAATGCCTGCCAATATCTACGATCTCTAAAGTCGTCAAACTACATGTCTACAGATATGTTTTGATGAAACGAACCCAACGGTATGTCCAATTTTGGATTTCGGTGGGCTATGCACAAAATTGCCCGTTGAGTGGGATTGTGGGCCCGCCAAAATAGCGTCCCGATCAATGGTCTCAGAATCGAATCAAACTTGGCTCGCAGGACCAAAAAAATATTTCGAGTCCAATGGCATAAGTTTCATCGCGATATGATGAGTGTGCACAAAGTTGTGACTTAATTTGCAAAGGGTCGATACGGGGTATCTCGACGGATACGCATTGATTTCGTCGCGCACATGCAACGAAATCGGGTTCCGTCAGTTCCCACACGTCGACAACATCCATACGCGCCTTTCGATGTATATAGTGCGCGATCACGTCGCTCGGTTTGTCGGGGCACACGCCGTTACGGGTGTTTTCCCACTTTTTGAAAACAGAGTTACAGTTTTTCGTGAAACTTTAACAACGTGTAACTTTCTACATACTAGATGAAAAGCAAATCCAGAAGCTGTGTTACAATCTCGGTTATGTTGTTATTCTCTGCCTTCAATTATTTTTTACGAAAGTTTAATGGACAGCGAGAAAAGTGGCCAACAAGTTGATGTTTCAAAACAGTTTTTAATATTCAGAAAAATGGTTTTTCTCCAACTTCGTCTCGATTTTTCGAGCAAGTTGGATGGCCATGTCAAAATCCTCCTAGGGGATCTCGAAGAGGGTCATGTCTACTTTCCAGAAAATCATACGGATCAAAAATCGGTGTTACGAGTTAAAAGTTACGTCGTCGGGAAGTAGGGTACCTTGAGTGGAAAAACTGCTTCGTGGATGACGAGGGGCTGACTTTCGATGCTCCGTTCGTCGTGCACACAACTCCATCACTGGTGAAACGAACTCGTAGGCGAAGAGGGTATGTTCTGCAGTAATTTTCGTTTTGGAAGTCTTGAGTTTTGAGGTCTGTGGAGGAAGTTATATATGTAACAAGTTTGGGCTTAACCTAATACTAATAGAATTTATAATAAAGCCCAAGTTGTGCTCGGCTCACGGGATGGCAATGGTGAGTGCTGCTTAGCAGCGGAATAAAGGAGGTGGGTGGGGGCCGCCCACCTTAAGTGGGGGTCTGATTGTTTGTATGGGCCACCATAAAAACATGTAACGCCCCAGTCCCAAAATACGTAGGACCAAGTACGTGAACATGCCAGCTGCACATATACGAAGAACACTCCAATATATGGAATCCTCATATATGCCCATAAGCTGTAAATAAAATAATCACAGACCAGAATAACATATCTAATCTAATCACAGCTCAACACAGAAGATAATGAAGTCCAAATAAATAAATAAGAGTATCAAAAGATAGCCGGGTGAACATACTCACTCCAAACAGCTATAAAAATAGTCTCACAAGATCGGAGTCCAACCTCCGCAAAATAGAAAGAAAAGAGATGTAAAATAATGTCTACAACTATCTCAGATAAGAAATAGACTAGAAGTCAAAAGGCACTGCCTCGTTATCAATGTAAGATAGCTCCAATGCCGCTCCGTACTCCTGTGGAAAATCGTCTAAACCTGGAGAGATAACCAGGTCCTTAGGGGACATAGCAAGATACAAGAAAACACCATGTCATATAAACTGTGATAATATAATAAGAGAAAGGTATGCATGCAATCGGGTTCCTGACCATTCTACTGTGAATATGTAGTTGAGAAACATTCCTTCGACGCATGAGCCCTGGCTGAATATAGGATCCGGTATAGTCCCTTCTTGGGCACCAGTGACCAAGAGCATGACGTTGAAAAACGACAGTGGCCAACCTGAGAGGTTCATACCCGTATCTCCAGCGGAGCTTCCGGGTTACAAGGGAAGTGCAATCGAAGCCCATACGTCAGGTAATGTTCTCCCCACCCAATGTCTAGTATCATCATCTCCATGACTAACATGTACCTCTAGTAACCGCCAAGTCTTCTAGCATGCAACTCTATTGGCAGTTACCCCTATCCGTCGCACGCTCCATACGTATCGGTGGCCAGCCGACTACGTGAAAATGTGTCCTACATGTGACTCACATCACGGGATACAACAAGTGTCAAGGCCGTATGAGATATACCAATACCTAACATCAATGGGTGGTCAATAAACAAAGTCAATGCAAGAGAATAAATAAAGCAAAAAAAACGACCGATAGAGTCGCTTGCACCCAAGTGTGACTTGGACGCACAGTTTAAATATCACGAAACAAAATGCTGAAAATAACAACTGAAAATAAGAATATAATAATCATAGAGTAAGGTGGCAAGGTATCTTGCCTGCGGTACGAGAAGGGCAAATCCAAGTGTAGCAAGTGTCAGCACCAAAACTCACAAATCACAGATGACTCCAAACGCTGAAACAAACATCAAAAATGATCTTGGTGAAGAAGATATACCTAGAAAACGCCTGTCCAAAAGTCAAATTCTGGAACAGGGGCAAAATCGTAATTTCGGGTCAAAACGATGCCTGCCGTTGGACCCGCTTTGCACCGAAATACGTGCCAAAGTCTATGGTCTCTAAAGTCGTCAAACTATATGTCTACGGATTCAGTTTGAGGAGAGGAACTCAATGGTATATCCAGTTTTGGATTCCGATGAGCCGTGTACAAAATCGCCCGTTTGAGTGGGTCGCGGGCCCGCCAAAAATGGGTTCCGATTCGACCTTCTCAGAATCGAACCAAACTTGGCATGCAGGACCAAAATTTCGATCCGAACCTATTGGCACAAGTTTCGTCTCGATCCGACGACTGTACACAAAGTTATGGGAAACTTTGCAAAACGTCGATACGGGGGTATCTCGACGGATACGCGTTGGTTTCGTCGCGCACGCACGACGAAACTGAGTTCCGTCAGTTCCCACACGTCGGTAACGTCCATACGCGCCTTTCGATATGTATAGTGCACGACCACGTCGCCCGGTTTGTCGGAGCGCACGTCGTATCGGACAAAATTCTAAAATTTTTAATGCTTTTGAAGCAGTTTTTCTCACAAGTTCAACACTGATTTAATTCTCACATGGAAATCGAAATATAGATCTACAAGTTGCGTTTCAATCGTGCTTATGTTGTCTTCACACATGTTCAATTAGTTTCTGAAAAATCTCGACATACAGATCGGAATCCGGCTTCTAAGTTGTGGTTTGAAACTGGATTCAAACTCTGTTTTCGACAAAAATATGTGACGCCCCAGTCCCAAAATACTTAGGACTAGGTACGTATCCATGCCAGCTGCATACATACGAAGTACACTCCAATATATGGAAACCTTGTACGTATACATAAGCTGTAAAATACAGTAGAACCATAATAACTAATCTCATCCACTAGATAAATAAATGATATAAAAGCAACTTTGAATTTTGTCATGTATACAATCGTTGGGCGGAGACAAAGTCCACTACCAATTACCTCAAATAAAATGTACAAGAAGTGATCGATAAAATAACGAGACGAACCAAACGCAACCATCTTCGAAAGAATGGAGAAGATCACGACCTTGGCTAGAACACCTGCAAAATCACAGAAGCACACACCTGAAGAGATAACCAGGTCCTCAGAGGGACGTAACAAGATACAATAAACATGCCATATAAATACTGAATATAAAATATGCCACAATCAAAGAAAGTGATAAGACATAAATAAGGTACTCTAACCATACTAATGTGAACATACAGTTAAGAACAAACCTTTCGTCGCATGAGCCCTGGCTGTAAATAGGATCTGGTATAGTCCCCATTTGGGCACCAGTGACCTAAGAGCATGACGTTCAAAAATGACAGTGGCCAACCTGAGAGGCTCAACATACCCGTATCTCCAGCGGAGCTTCCGGGTTACAAGAGAAGTGCAATCGAATCCCATACGACAAGAAAATGTTCTCCCTACCCAATGTACCTGTCAAGTCGCATCCACGACCATGTACCTCTACTAACTGCTAAGTCTCCTAACACGCCTCTGTTAGCAATTAGCCCTAATGCATGCACATGGGGGATCAGCCCACACGCAAGAACCTCTACATGCTACTCATCTCACACATCCTCGTGGTACAACTGTGTCAAGGTATATGCAATACACTATAATGGTAGTCCTTTAAACTCTAAGCCCATATGCAATCAAAGGATAATAACAAAGTATATCTAATATCACTGTGCAGACAATAAATCAAGAACTGGAAATAATAAACAGTGATATGTAATAAAATGCAACTGAATATAAACAGTATAATGGCAAGGTATCTTGCCTGAGGGTGGTGCGAAAAGTAGCAAAATCCAACAATCAGAATCCTCAACACGAAAGTCAAAATCCACAAGAAGCTCCGGATGCTGAAACAAACATCACGAACGAATTTGGAATAAAAGATATGCCGAGGAAATGCCTGTCCAAAAGTTAAATTCTGGAACAGGGGCAAAATCATAATTTCGAATAAAAATGATGTCCGTCGATGGACCCGCTTCGCACCGAAATACGTACCAATATCTACAGTCTCTAAAGTTGTCAAACTACATGTCTATAGATTTGTTTTGATGAGACGAACCCAACGGTATGTCCAATTTTGGATTTTGGTGGGCTGTGCACAAAATCGCCCGTTGAGTGGGATTGTAGGCCCGCCAAAATAGCGTCCCGATCAACGGTCTCAGAATCGGATCAAACTTGGCTCACAGGACCAAAAAAATATTTTGAGTCCAATGGCGCAAGTTTCATCGCGATATGATGAGTGTGCACAAAGTTGTGACTTAATTTGCAAAGGGTCGATACGGGGTATCTCGACGGATACGCATTGATTTCGTCGTGCACATGCAACGAAATCGGATTCCGTCAGTTCCCACACGTCGACAACATCCATACGCGCCTTTTGATGCATATAGTGCACGACCACGTCGCCCGGTTTGTCGGGGCACATGCCGTATCGGGTGTTTTCCCACTTTTTGAAAATAGAATTTACAGTTTTTCGTGAAACTTTAACAACGTGTAACTTTCTACATACTAGATGAATAGCAAATCCAGAAGCTGCATTACAATCTCGGTTATGTTGTTATTCTCTGCCTTCAATTAGTTTTTATGAAAGTTTAATGGACAGCGAGAAAAGTGGCCAACAAATTGATGTTTCAAAACAGTTTTTAATATTCAGAAACGTGGTTTTTCTCCAACTTCGTCTCGATTTTTCGAGCAAGTTGGATGGCCATGTCAAAATCCTCCTAGGGAATCTCGAAGAGGGTCATGTCTACTTTCCAAAAAATCTTACGGATCGAAAATGGGTGTTACGAGTAAAAAGTTACGTCGTCGAAAAGTAGGGTACCGTGAGTGGAAAAACTGCTCCTTGGATGACGAGGGGCTGACTTCCGATGCTCCGTTCGTCGCGCACACAACTCCATCACTAGTGAAACGAACTCGTAGGCGAAGAGGGTATGTTCTGCCGCAATATTCGTTTTGGAAGTCTAGAATTTTGAGGTCTATGGAGGAAGTTATATATGTAACAAGTTTGGGCTTAACCTAATACTAATAGGATTTATAATAAAGCCCAAGTTGTGCTCGGCTCACGGGATGGCAATGGTGAGTGCTGCTTAGCAGTGGAATAAAGGAGGTGGGTGGGGGCCGCCCACCTTAAGTGGTGGTCTGATTGTTTGTATTTTTTTTTCTTATTCTTTTTCATTTCTTTCTTTTCTTTTCTTTTTCTTATTCTTATATTTTTTTTCTTATTCTTATATATATATATATATATATATATATATATATATATATATATATATATATATATATATATATATATATATATATATATATATCCAAATGAACCCAATCAAATTTCTACAAAATCCAAAAAGAACTTTTTAATATCATCTATCATATATAAATTCAACTTAAAAATATATACACATATATTTAAATTCATTTGACATTAAAATCAACTAAATAATAATAATAATATCTAATAGGATAACATATTTATTAAATCTCCAAAAATTTGAAATAAAGTTTAATATTATCTAACTATATATATGATGCATCTAAAATATATTTGTACATATATACACAAATTTAAATTGCCATAAAAGGCAACAATAATAATATCACATAATATCAAATAATATCAACAATATAAAATGCCTATTAAATTTTCACAAAAATAACTTTAGTAATAATAAAATAATAAAAATTATTCCAACGTGTGAACTTTACCACACACCCTCATTTGGACCCCGAAAAATGTACCATTTTTGTAACACATTATTAAATAATAAAAACGTAAATTTTTGTACCACTAATTAATATTTAGAAAATATACTCCCAAACCTTAAAATAAATTTAGAAATATTTTACACCCATAAAATATGCATCCATGGTCGTCATTGATCACACCACATGTCTACTTAGGCTTAAATTTGGTCCAGGCCCAGTTCGGGCTGAATTGGCCAAACCGGGTCATCAAAAAAATAAATAAAACCATAAATTGTATAAATACATTTTTAAGTCTAATAATATAATAAAAAATAATTTTTTTAAAAAAATAGGGGTTTTACACAAGGAGGCTGAAGACGCACCCCCAGGTGTCGGAAGCTTCTTCTTGGATCGAGTGCCTAAATAGACACCCCCTGTGGTTGATGGGAACCCCCCAAATGAGGGTCTTCTTGCAATACTGGCCGAGATGGCCGGGCTGGAAGAGCCTATCTTCTTTCCTCCATTGCTAGGAGGAACTCTTTGAGTTGAATTACAGGAGACGAAGGAAAACTCTTCGTCCCCTGGAATTTGCACCTGTCGGACCGGTGCTGGCTGCTGCAGTCGCTGGAAAACTGACTGCCGATCTTCAGGCACTGCTGATTTGTTACAGCAGCAGTTGATGATGACTTGAGTGCAAAGACGCCCTGAGAGGGACTCATTGCATGCTGACGTTGCCGTCTTACGCTTGTGAGTAATCACGTCATGTAAGTCGGTAGGAAGCTGCTCTGCCTTTGCACCAAACTTGTGAACTCGGAGATCCCGAGCGCACGAGTGCTTAGGCATCATGTTTGCTCCCTGATCCGTGGCTAGTAAAAGCACTTGCTCTGGACCTTTAGAGGGAGACTTTGAAGACCCACCCTGTCCGTTTGCCCTGGGGGACTGGACGCAGGTGGTTCTGTACAACTTTCCGTCATGAGCCCGTGTAACAGTTAATGGGGCCCACTAACAGTCAGCATCTTAGACAGTTGACTGGGCTGGTTGAGCCCGCACTGCCCTAGACTTTTTTGACTTAGCGCCCAAAGGCGCGTAGTAAAAAGTATCCAGATTGATACATTCTGCATCCTCGGTAGGCCGCATGGCGTGGGGCCCGCATGAGAGGCGGTCGAACACAGAGCTTCTGACAGGGCCGCATGAAACGTCCTGTCTGCGGGCAGGATTGGTTGTCGCATGGCCCATCTTCTTGCGGCTAGAGCTGGTTGCCGCATGGATCATCTTCCTACGACGAGAGTTGGCTGCCGCATGAGTTTTCTGCCTGCGGCCAGAGTTGGCCGTTGCTTGGACAGACTACCCATCTCCTCTCTGTATCCTCCTCTTTGTCTGCATGGAGTTCCCTTGTGCCCCCAAAAACTCAGCATTGCAGTATTTTCCTCGGCTGGTTTTGGGAATAGTAGGGTCGTCTGCGGTTGGAAACAGAGCCACAGGAGAGTTCTGGTCACCGTCTTGGGCTGCAGAAGGAACTTCTTCGAAAACTTGGTCGGGGGCAACAGTTTTGTGCACCGACGCCTTACAAGTCCTCTCCGGGTTGGCTCGCTTCTGAGACGGGCTGGCGCTCCCTTCAGAAAGCAATTCTTCGAAGGCTTGTTGGTCGAAACGGACCACAAGCATCTGCTATGTAGAGCCGAGCTTGGACGCGTCAGACTGCGTCACCAACTTCTCATCGGAAGAGAAGGATGTCCCCAGCAGAGTCGCCATCGTGTTTGCCATAAAAATCAACAACAAGTATTATAGAACACTGGAATTGATTGCAAAATTGCTTGTACAAAGAAGAGCCTAGAAAGAAAGCCTATGACACAATCTAAGTACAATTGTTTAGTTTTGATTCTGGGGGTGACGGTGGAGGCTCGGAAAAGTGCTATCAACTCTGCCTTACTCCGTGGACTATATGATGCAGTCTCTAGCTCGTGAAGATATTACTTTTTCTCTTGAAGGTTGCCCGGCATTGCAGGGGTATAGCACCCTGCTATTTATAATAGGATAGATTTTGAGCCACATGGACGGCTTGCGGCCACGTGGCTGATTGGTACGCAAAGACCCGCTCTCGGGCTGCCATCTGTCGGTTTGTTGGGATTTTGTTGCAGCAAATCTGGGTAGTTAAGGAATTGGTCAGATTGCCACGTGACCCGCTGCGTATGGTGTTCTCAGTCTTTGATCATGTGGGATCGTATGAGACTCATGCGGCTCGGATCACAGTTACATGATGTTTTGGAAACTTTGGGGCCGCATAAGCTGGGCCGCATGGGGTTCATGCGGCTTGGATGACGCTCTTTTGGCCGCATGGAGGCGTACGAACCCTGCTTTTGGACGACGTCTCCATGTCTTATCTTTCTTGTCGAAGTGTCAGAACTGTCATGTTTTGCCAGGGCTTGTCAGCTTTATCAGTCGGACTGCTCTTCCTTGGTCGCATATTTTCCTTCTACAGCTGTTCGTCGATGTGTCGCATATGTTTTTGAACAGTCATGAGGCTTTCCTTCATGCGGACCTGTTTGGTCCAATGTACCTATGCGGCAATTTGTAATCCGCATGAACTCCATATTTTTCATGTTTCTACACCTCCCAGCGCCTCCACGAGCTCTTTTTAGCTATATATATATATATATATATATATATATATATATATATATATATATATATATATATATAATTTTTAAATGGAGAAATATAACTCAAATGTCTATTATCCTACATCATGAACTATAATAGACATTTGAGTTATATTTCTCCATTTAAAAATTATATATATATACATATATATATATATATATATATATATATATATATATATATATATATATATATATATGTTAATTTTTAGTTCTAATGTTAATGTTAAAACTAAAATTACAGTTGACACTATAATTAATATTAAAATTAACACAAAAATTAACATTAAAAATTAAATTTAACTTTAAAATTAATTCTAAATTAACACTAACGTTAATATTAAGATTAATATTAATATCAAGAAATTAATATATATATATATATATATATATATATATATATATATATATATATATATATATATATATATATATATATATATATATATATATATATATATATATATATATATCGGAAGCGGATCAAAAGTCCCCCTTAGAAAACTCCCTAAAAAATCTTCTCACTCTAATCCGTAATTTAATGTTAATATTAATGTTAATATTAATGTTAATGTTAATATTAACATTAAATACTAAAATTAACATTAAACTTAACATTAACATTAACATTAACATTAATATTAACATTAACATTAACATTAATATATAAAAAAATAAAAATATTAATATTAACATTAACATTAATATTAACATTAATATTAACATTATCATTAATATTAACATTAATATTAACATTAATATTACGAATTAGAGTGAGGAGATTTTTTAGGAGGTTTTCTAAGGGGGGCTTTTGATCTGCTCCCATATATATATATATATATATATATATATATATATATATATATATATATATATATATATATGGAAGAGGATAAAAAGTCCCCTTTAGAAAACCCCCTAAAAATTCCTCTCACTCTCGGCCGTAATTTAATATTAATATTAATGTTAATGTTAATGTTAATATTAATATTAATATTAACATTAAATACTAAAATTAATACTAAACTTAACATTAAAATTAATATTAACATTAACATTAATATTAACATTAATATAAAAATAAAAATAAAAATTAATATTAACATTAACATTAACATTAATATTAACATTAATTATAATATTAATGTTAATATTACCATTAACATTAATATTAATATTAATATTAAATTACGATCGAAAGTTAGGAGTTTTTTAGGAGGTTTTCTAAGGAGAGTTTTTGATCCGTTCCATATATATATATATATATATATATAATTTTTACTGGTTAATGTAGAAGCCACGTGATGACTCATTTATGGCTCATCGCAACGCAAAGTAAGCTTTTGACCCTTTGATTTTTTTAATTTCCGAATCTTTTCGCAAAGTTTGAGTTTTGTGCATCGGGAAAAAAAAATCTTGATTGGATCGTCGATTTGACCCACCATTTCGACCCATCGCCAATCGGAGTAGGGTTGCTTTTAACCGGATGTGTAGCTGTAGCTGGAAGAAGAACGAAGGAAAAGAATTGTTGTGGTCCAATATCCAAACATGAAGCAAATAAATGTGGGTCCTAGACTCTAGAGACAGATAGACCTGGTTCATACCATCTGCAGCCATACAACTCCGCACCGCGAGACTTCTTGGCTGTTAGTAGCCAGAGAGTGCAGGCAAGCGCACATGTATGACATGAACACACTCTATATATTTCTCTTGAGACTTTTACTTGTCAGAAAAAAACTGTACTTGGAAGAAGAAGAAGAAGAAGAAGAAGAAGAAGAGATTGAACTGACGCCTAAGTACCATAACTTTGCAGTAAGGAAGTCCACAACTTGTTATCTTCCCTGTGGGTGAACCTGTGGGACCCATTTTTTGATGCAGGTCTACTCTAGTAAGCAGTAGCTGTCATCAGTACCCGTGAACTCTTCTTTCTCAAAATAGAGTTACAGAGAGGCAGTCGCTCAGAAGTACGGAACTAGCATGAAAAAGTTGAAGCAGCAGCGGAAGCAGAAGCAGAACATGAACAGTCGAAGTGCAATGTGAACAGTGGGGGTGGTGTCGGTGAGAATCCCATTGTCAGCTGAATATGGAATAAGTGACCGCATAACTCCTTTTCCTTTTTTTTATTTTTTATTTTTATGGATAACATCTCCCTTACAGATTGTAATATCTCGTTTGGTATGCGGAATACTATATAACCGGAAATTCTATATTTTCGGAAATCAAATTTCAAGGAATTAAATTTTCGGAAAAATTATATTCCCATGTTTGGTGACAATATAAATATTCCCGGAAAAAAAAATAAAAAATAATAATAACGAAAAAAATGAACAAATATAAAAAAATCGATAAAAGGACAAAAAATCGGTAAAAACGAAAAAAAATCGTAAAAACGACAAAATAACAAAAAACGACAAAAAACGATGAAAAACGACGAAAAATCAGTTAAAACGACAAAAATGACCAAAAAGCGACAAAAAATGTATAAACGACAAAAAATAACAAAAAAAGGGTAAAAACGACAAAAATAACCATAACACGACAAAAACGACATAAAATCGATAAAAACGACAAAAAAAAACCAAAATGCGGCAAAAACGACCAAAAAAAAAATCGGTTAAAACGAAAAAAATGACAAAAAATCGGTTAAACAAATAATCGATAAAAACGACAAAAAGAACACAAAATCGGTTAAAACGCAAAAAATCGTGTTAAAACCACAAAAAATAACCAAAAAACGACAAAAACGACAAAAAAACGGTAAAAGCGACAAAAATGATAAAAAAAGACATAAAATAAGTAAAAATGACCAAAAAGCGAAAAAAACGACAAAACGCTAAAAATCGGTAAAAAACAGCAAAATAAAACTACAAAAACGACAAAAAAATCGCTTAAAACGACAAAATTGACAAAAAAGCGACAAAAGGACAAAAGTTGGATAAAACGACAAAAAATAATCAAAAAATGACAAAAGGGGTAAAAACGACAAAAAATTGCTTAAAACGACAAAAATGGATAAAAACGATAAAAAATGACAAAAAAACGATAAAAACGACAAAAAAAAATCAAAAGTGACAAAAAAAGAAAAAAAAAAAACAATGAGTAAAAAACGGCAAAAAATTGCTTACAACGACAAAAAATTGGTAAAAACGACAAAAAAATTGGTAAAAACGAAAAAAATGACAAAAAAAAGCGATAAAAACGACAAAAAAGCGATAAAACGACAAAAAAAATCAAAAAGTGACAAAAAAGACAAAAATGGGTAAAAACGACAAAAAATTGCTTAAAACGACAAAAAGTTTGGTAAAAACGACAAAAAATGACAAAAAAGCGATAAAAAACGACAAAAAATAATCAAAAAGTGACAAAAAACGACAAAAAATTGCTTAAAACGACAAAAAATTGGTAAAAACGAAAAAAAATGACAAAAAAACTGATAAAAACGACAAAAAATAATCAAAAGTGACAAAAAGACAAAAAATGGGTAAAAACGACAAAATTCGCTTAAAACGACAAAAAATGGTAAAAACGACAAAAAATGACAAAAAAGCGATAAAAACGACAAAAATAATCAAAAAGTGACAAAAAGACAAAAATGGGTAAAAACGACCAAAAATTGCTTAAAACGACAACAAATTGGTAAAAACGACAAAAAATGACCAAAAAACGATAAAAACGACAAAAAAAGAAAAAAATGTTCAAAACTAATCAAAATTGATCAAAAAGAAGAAAAAATTTAAACAATTTTTTTTTGTCCGGGCAAAAAAAAAATACCCACCTATTCTCAAGGGATAGAATTCTCATGTTTTGTGGGTAAACTATTTACCCTGGTATTTATAATTGCCGGGAATAAATTTTTGGGATTTTTTGACTTTCATCCCACTTATTAATATGACTTTGTACTTACATCTCACTTTTTATTTTTTTTAGACTTATATCCCACTTTTCGTCACTAAAAGTATTTTTCGTGACAAAACAAATACTTTTTGTGACAAAATGAATGTTTTCGTGACGAAAAGTGGGATGTAAGTCTAAAAAAATTAAAAAGAGGGATGTAAGTACAAATTCATATTAGCAAGTGGGATGAAAGTCAAAAAATTCCTAAATTTTTTATAAGCCAAACAAACGTGGTAATAGATTTCCATCTTAAATTTTTCCGAAAATAAAAAAAAATACCGCGTACCAAACGCCCCCTAAATTTACATTGAAATTACACGACATTACAATATATATGAATTTTTGTTTCATACATCATTGACGGAGTCCATAATGGATGTCCATAAACTGAACATGATGGTATTTCCTATGGACAGTTGTCATGTGTTCCGCACCTTTATGTCAAGCACGTGCTGGCCCGGGCCTGAAGGTGTGCCAGTGGTGCACTGGAACAGGGCCCACGAATTTAAGGGCCCTTATTTTTTTACATATCTATATATCAGCCTGTTTTTATATTAAATCTGCCAAATCAGTTTGTTACAAATGAGAGGGCCCTTGGCCCAACCCAACAAAATTGGCGTACTCAGTAAGTCTTATAAGAACCGGTGACTCGTGATTTCAAAAAAAAAAAGAACCGGTGACTCGAGAGAAGAGTACTCAGTAGGTTTCCATTCCCATTCATTAATCATACACCCGCTACTCGAGAGAAGAGTCCTCCGGCTACGGGCGGCTGACTCTTAGGTCTCGTTTTGTTACCGGAATTTGAGCTTGGAAAAGGAAAGTGATTCCTTTCCTATGTTTGGGAGCCCAAGGAAAATTGTTGGAAAGAAAAAATAATTTCCAAGAGGTAGAAAAATATGGGAGAAAGTGGTTCCTCCCATTTATCTAAGGAATCACTTTCCCTCCAACTTTTTCGCATTTATTACAAAAAAATTTGACCAAAGTATCCATGTTCATAATATTATTTACCATTTTTATCCATAATATCTTTTAGACAAAAATATTTCTAAGTAATAATTATTTTTATTAACACGAGGGTATTTTTGAAAAATTGACTTGATTTTGTTTTCATTCCTTACAAAAACCAAACACTATAATGGAAAGTAAAGATATATTCCGGCTATAATACCGATCTTTCCAAACACCGGAAAGGAAAGTTTATAGGAATTATAATTTCCTAAAGGAAAGGAAATACCAAGGAATCAGTTTTCTTTCCTTTCCATTCCGCGAACCAAACGAGGCCTTAGGTTTCCAAAATTTCAAAGTCCTCATCTTCTCCTTTCCTCTCCTTTCTGGCTTCCTTTTTCATCTCTCAAAATGATAAAAATCTCCACTCTCAAGTTTCAAGAACTCCATCTCCATCTCCATCCCCATAGAAGAAAGAACTTTTACTTCATATTTCCCTCTCCTTCTTCCTTCCTGTCCCTGCGCATGCGATGGTTGACGACGACAAGAATCTGGCTTTCCTCGACGACTGCCTACGTGGGAGAAGTTCAAGTTGTCCAACAATTTCAACAACCAAACTCGAGCAATTGGTAACTTTCATTCATTTGGAAATTATGACTTAAATAATTTTGTTCAAATTTGTTCAATTTCGAATTTTAAATTATTTTGTTCAACAACCTCCAAGCGTTTAATTTGGGAATGGAAATGTTTGACATATGGCATAAAAGATTATAATTAACCAATCCAGATGCTAATAGTTATATAATTTTGTTCAATTTGGAAATGAAAATGTTTAGGCCTAAGCCTAATATGTGTTTGTGTAATTGTCTCACACAAATTTGTCTATATCGTTATCAACTGATATCACCTACTAAGTCTTGTCATATGACATGAATGATTTATGATTATATTTTCTAGCAATTCGATATTTGGATCATTGGATTGGATGTATATATGTGATACAATTCTGAATTCTGTTTGTAGGTCTGTTTTATTTTAATTTAATATTTTACTAAAGTTATATCCAACTAAAATTTGATCAACACATGTTGAACATAACATATCAAAACAACTACTGAGAGAGCCATAAAACCTTAAGGGTAGAACCGATAGACATTTTAAACCCGGAAGAAATGAATGTTTCTTCCTGCAAATAGAACACCTTATCAAATCACTAGCCTTATCATATGGAAAATTATCAAACACCATCACCTTGCCACCATAGAATATTGTCAATTGGGCCTTTTCTGGCATCCTGCAAATAGAACGGATTATGATAAGCAAACAATTGCAAGTAACATATAATTCAATTATTTAGTTATATCTTCTGATCAGATTTTAGATTTGTTGTGCATTTAGAGTTGAGAAAATGTATATTTCCATTTAAACAAACACTCAACGATTGGGGTTTCCCAATTAGGCCTTCTATTTAAGTAAAAATCATGATTTGTGAGTAAATCATCTCAATAGATAATTATTAGATTTTTTTCTTATTATAATCATGTTGATAGCAATTAAGCCTACAAATTCTTTGTTTGCTAGCAGGTTTTTGGAAATAACTTGGATTTGGAGACTTAGAGTTGTTGACCGCTTAAGCGAAACACGGCTACGAGTGAATTTCAAATTTTTGATTAATGCTTCAAATCAAGTGATACTTTTCTAACTAGTAGTTATAAAAATGGTTCATAAGAAGTGTCCATCGGGATATGATAAATGCAAAAAAAAGAAAAAGAATTGAACAACAGACTCGATCACAAAGAGGGGCTATTGATAAATTTATTATTAAAGAACCACCTAATTTAGGTGGAAATTTAATTGAAAATGAAGAAGTTGTTCCTGACCTAGCTCACAATGATGATCAAGACGTTACTAATGATGTCCACAACAAAAATGAAGATGTTTCTAACTTAGCCCATAATGAAAATGAAGATATTTCTAACTTAGCTAGCAATGGAAATGAAAATGTTGAAACTTTAAACAATAAACTTGTATGCTAACCCTTTTCACAAAAGTTGGACATTTATGAACCTGGGATAATCTTAACACAAAATCAAGAGATTTATTGGTAGAAAATGGTCCTTTTAGAGACCTATCCGTAGAAAAGGGTCCTAAAGATAAATTATCTAGACGTTTCTCATCAACATTTTACACTCGACATTTACCAAATGGAGAGAAACATGATAGAAAATGGTTTGTTTATTCCAAAGAGTTGAACAAAGTATTTTGCTGTTGTTGTAAGCTGTTTAAAAAAGATTTCCATAAAAGTCAGTCAGTAAATGAAGGGTTTAATGGTTGGATACATCTTAGTGTTAGACTTAAAGAACATGCGATGAGCAATGACCACATCACTAATATGAGAAATTGGTTTGATTTACGTAAAAGATTGGAAAAAAATAAAATAATTGATAAACATATTCAAGATCAAATCAAAGAAGAAAAAGAACATTGGAAGAAAGTATTAGAAAGAATAATTTTTGTTGTGAAGTAACTTGGCATACATAACTTGGCATTTCGAGGAACACATGAAAGGATTCATGAAAAAATAATGGAAACTTTCTAGGATTAATTGAAATGATTGCAGCTGTAATGAAAAAGCATATTCAGAGGGTTGAAAATAATTAAATTCACTATCATTATCTTAGTCACAAAATTCAAAATGAATTGATAGATATGTTATCGTTTGAAATAAAAGGTGCCATCATTAAAAAAGTTAAAGAAGCAAAATATTTTCTGTAATACTTGATTGTACTTTGGATACAAGCCACCCAGAACAAATGTCATTGATTTTACGATGTGTAGATATTTCAACAACTCCAGTAAAAGTGGAAGAATATTTTGTTGAATTTCTAAAAGTTAACGATACATCCGAGCATGGATATTTTGAGGAATTGCAAAATATTTTAAAAACTCTTAATCTAGATATTGATAATATACGAGGTCAAGGATATGACAATGGGGCTAATATGAAAGGAAAACATCAAGGTGTACAAAGAAGATTACTAGACATAAATCCTAGAGCGTTATATACACCTTGTGGTTGTCATAGTCTAAATTTAACACTTTGTGATATGGCAAATTGTTGTCCCAAAGCTAGAGATTTTTTTGGAGTGGTGAATCGTATTTATACAATGTTTGTTAATTATACAAAACATTGGCAAATTTTGAAACTAATGTTAATGGTTTAACTGTCATGTCTTTGTCGGCTACTCGGTAGGAAAGTCATGTTGAAAGTGTTAAGGCAATTAGGTTCCAAACTTTGGATATACGAGAAGCATTGCTTCAATTAGTGGAAACTGACAACGACAACAAAACAAAGAGTGAAGCAAAAACTTTAGCAAAATATGGTATTGGAAATTTTGAATTCTTATTAAGCATGATTATTTGGTATGATGTATTGAATGCTTTTAATCTAGTTAGCAAAACCTTACAATCTAAAGACATGCTTCTTGATGTTGCTATACATCAAGAACAAGGACTTCTTAGATATCTTGAAAAATATAGAGAAGATGGGTTTACAAAGGCTATAATTACTGCTAAAGAGATTGCTGATGAAAAGGAAATTGATCATACTTTAGAAGTAACACGTATAATTCGTAAAAAAAGCATTTTGATGAGAATGTGAATAATGATGAAACAATCCAATCGCCTGAAGAATCTTTTAGAATTAATTATTTCATATACATTGTAGATCAAGCTATCGGTTCACTAAAGAGAAGATTTGAGCAATATAGAGCATATGAGGATATTTTTGGGTTTCTATTTAGTGCAGAAAAATTAAATTCGATGGATGATAATCATTTGAATGCTTGTTGTGATCATCTTGAAACTATTTTAAAACATGGAAATATTTCTGATCTTGATGGAGAAGATTTATTTAGAGAATTAAAAATCATACGTGAGATTTTACGAAAAGATCAAACGAAGACATCAATTGATATATTGAATTTCTTAAAAAGACAAGATTGTTTTCCAATGGCATGTATTGCTTACAGAATATTATTGACTATTCCTGTTACGGTTGCCTCTGCAGAAAAAAGTTTATCAAAATTAAAATTACTAAAATCTTATCTAAGATTGACTATGTCACAAGAAAGACTGAATGGATTAGCTTGGTTATCTATTGAGAATGATTTTCTTTATAATATTGATATTCAAACTTTAATGAATGATTTTGCATCAAAAAATGCAAGGACGGCAGTCTTTCGATAATAATTCTTTTGTTGTTGGTGTTGGTTAATTTTGTTATTTCTTTGTTTTGTAGGTTTGCACTCATAAATTGCTAGAAAGTTTTGGTGGTTTTTGAGACTTCAAAGAGAGAGCTGGGAATTTTATAATTTTCTGTAATATTTTTGAAGTATTTTTTTTATATCTTTATGTAAAAAAATCTTTTATTTGTTTATGTAAAATAGGGCCTCATTTTTAGTTTTTGAACAAGGCCCTCTAAATCTCAGGAACGACACTGAGCACGTGTGTTGTAGTATTAGTGGCAGAGAGGCCCTGGCTCAGGACATCTTGGACGACCTTTCTGGACGCACGAATTATGATGGTCCCAAAAATAAATTAGTTTAAGTATAAATATATTATAAATTTTGTATCTAACATAAAACTAGTATGTACCATGGACCCTTCTTAAAATAAAGCTATTGTGGTGTAGTAGTTAGTATTTTAGACTTGCATACTAAGGATTCTCAATTCAATTCTTGGTAGTAATATTTTTTTAATTTACTTTTTAAATATTTTTACATTAGGTAAGGGGTTCTATTTTGAAAATTCGTCTTGGTCACTTATGAGCTCATGGTCGGCCCTGGTTAGTGGCACAAATGACATGCATTTCCAACTGTTGGTAGAATGTTTGTTTGGTGTCAACTGATGGTGTATGAAATATTTGTTTACCATTAAAAAGTTTGAAATGAAGTTTCGATTTAACAAACGAAAAAAGCACAAAAAATTGATCCTTAACAGGATCTCCCTAAATACAATACCTTTTTCTGGGAACTTATGACGAGGGAGGTTGAACATTTCTTCCTTTACTCCGTTGATGATCTGACGACGATCTCGAACTCTTCGAATGTCTGGGCGACGGTCTTCGAGTGTGCATTGATCCGGGGGTGAATGAAGGAATGATCCTTCTAACTATAGATGGTGGAATGATCCATTCATGCATGCATGAAAATTTGGCACGTAGAAATGCTACACATATGACTTTGTTGGGCGCAGGAGTGCTGCATCCTGGAAGCTTGAATTGAATCTGGTGTAACTGCACTGTTGGGCTGTGGATGAGCTGACACGTGGCAGTTGTTGAGATTCGTTTGTTGTTGAGACCTTGGGTGGTTGGCACTGGTTCATGAGCGGAACTGAGTCAATGACACGTGGTGCGTGTACATAGCTCAAAGATCTTGATCTATTTGAAGGATAATAAATTTGATGCGCCTAGGGGATCCTGCGCATGAGATGTGGCGCATAGCTTATGAGCGCATACAAATCAGGGCACATGGCTTTAGGGCACATGCAAGGGATTAGTCGGCCACGTGGAAAAGCACAGCTATAACTGACAAAACAAACAATGATTGTGCCGACGTCGGCGCCTCTTTATTTTTTGTAAAACTGTCGACGCTTCAATCTTCGATACGCTTGATGTTGACATCTGACTTAACATTAGATGGTTTGATGGACGAAGAGCTTGTGTAGGTAGATCGTTTGTGGGTCGCATGCACCATAAAGCACATCAATTGTGAGACGCATATACTACGAAGCACATCAGTTGTCGGGCGCACCAATTTTGGTTAGCCTCGTTGAGCATTTTGAGGCTCGACTTTAATAACTTTGACTCTGTTGAAATTGAGATGGCAGATTCATTGCCATTAATGCTTGGTTCATCGCATTAATTTCGGGGTGGCTGCAACTTGGCGCATAGGTTTTGACCATATTTTGTCTATAAATAGTAGTGTTTGTAAAGAAGAGAGTTTGCTCATTCTCATTTCACATGACTTTCCATCGAGAATGAGCTCAACTGATCTTCCTCCTTGGCGAGTTCATATTCTATGGGTTGTGGATTTCCTCGTTCAAAGAAGCTTCGATTTTTACGACGAACTCCATCAGAGAACTGAGACGTGCCAAGTTAGCTATGGACAGAGCAGTTCGTGCTCATATTCTTTATCGGCATTGTTTCTCTTCGAAACAACATCAAGTGCCAAAGTATTGAGTACCGGGTTTGGATTGATTGTCAACCCACATTCTGCTCAATAACTACTTCTGATGGGGATGCACCTGTGCTGAGACGAGGAATTGATGCATCCCTGACTTGGAAGTGATTCGTTCGTGACGAGGAAGTAATTCATTCGTACTGTGGAAAAGATGCGCCTGTGCTGAGACATCAAAGTGATACGCCTATCCGTAGAGTTTAGAATAGGCTATAGTAGATTTCCATGTAAAAGTCATGTAATAGATTTTTATTAATCAATAAAAATCTTCTTTTCATGCGCTTTTATCTGTTGTCTTGTTATGATGGGCCAACTATGCTCTGTGTATCTAAAGCATACTATTTGTAGTGCATAGGAACTTGGCCTCTGTGGAACATGAATTCCATGCTTCTACAAAGACACCCTTAAAAGTTTTCAAAACTTGGACGAGTTTTGATACACTTTGAATAAGAAGCATGGGCAGTAGAATCTTTAGGCGCATGATCTGCTTGGGCGCATGACCATCTTCGTGCATGACCTCATTTGGCGTATCTGTTGATGATAATGCTTCAGTTCTCGAGTCAGATTAATGATAATCTTTTTAAAGATTTGATGCCATCTCTTCACGAATTTTGAAGCGTCGGCTGCTGACGTCACCCCTTATCGAGTGACACACCTTCCTAAGCCGATAAATAGGCACTTGGGTTTGAAGAGAGAGACTCTTCCACTCTCTTCTTCAAGTTCTCTTTCTCATAGAATTTTCTCCTCTTTCCAAACTCTAGTTTCTTTTTGCAATAGTCCCCAAAGATCCTCGTGGTGGTGTTGGTGGCAAGGGCAAAGGCAAGGACAAGAAGCTCGTTAAAGTCGATGCGAACGAGCCTGAAGTCGTCGACACAACTCATCCCGACGTGCGTAGGGAAGTGATAGGTGGGTGGCTGCCATTGTCGACTTTTTAAAACACACAGACACTTTGTGCACTGTTGAGCGCATGGATGTGCAACCATCTGAAACATGTGCCAACCACTTTACTTGCTGACGCGCATGGACGTAGCTCATAGAGCTATGCCCTGAAGATGCATCTAAGCTTCACTTCGCTGATGTTCATGGACTTCAGTACTGAAGATGCGCCGAGGTATAATTTAGCCAACGCGCATGGACTTTTAGTCCTGAAGATACGATGAGGCTTTGGCTTTGGCGGATGCGCATAGCTTCAGATACATCGACGCTAGGCTATGCATGTCCTTTTTTTCTTTTTCCAAAAAAGACATATTCTTGCTAATTTTGTTGCCTTTGTCTTTTTGTAATGTCTATGACCTTGCCTCGGTTGGACAAAATTTTGTTCGACTACTCCCTCTGTCAGATGAGTCAAGACTTTAATGAGTAAGTTGTTAATCCTGCCAAGGCTGCAATTATGCTGGACCAGCTACCGAAGAGGATTGCACTGATCAAGGACCAGCCCTCTTCTTTCCTCCAGGCCATGATGGAGAGAGGCCCAACCCCAGTCGCTGGGAGTGCTACTGACTTTTATCTGAATCCCCAATTTCTGTTTGGGGACAGACATGCTTCTTACGAAAAAAAGCTTCTGAAGATAAAGGAACATTGGTTCTTTGAGACGAAGGATCTTCGTATATACGTGCCAAAGATCGAGCGTCAGCTATCATTTTCTGCATTCATTTTCTTGGCCTCGAAGAGGAGGATAAACTTGAAGCTTACCCCAACTCAGGGAGGAGCAGTTTCAGGGTCTTTCAAGATCAACTCCAGTTCTGATCAGAAGGACGTTTTCACCTTAGTACGAGGTGGGCCTTCTTTCTCGCTACAAGTTTTACATCCCGGGAGCATATATAGTAATGTGCCCAATAATAGCTTCACTTTCAGTGCTTCGACTTTCACCAACCTTATGCTGGCAGCCAAGATCACATCCTGAAGGGCAGATTTTGGGCTGAAGGTTGGTGCTATTACGTATCGAAGTGGGACGATCTAACCTTGTGGATCCTGTTGAAGTACAGAGATGTGCTCAAAGATCTTGGTCTGTACCATGCTATAGGGATACTCAGGCTGACATCGAGATGAACCAGAATATGTTTCTGGCTCTTTTGGAGCTATACACCCCTCATACTGGGATGTTTTACACACCAATAGGAGAGCTGGGACTGGAACTCCATGAGATGTTTGAAGTCTAAAAACTTCCCTGGGGTACTGAGCCATATGAAGAGTATTCTCCATCCAACGAGATGCTCTTCACTTTGGACGCAAAGGACCCAAAGATAATGGCGGTATACAAGGAATTGTTCTGTCATCGTTATGTAAATCAGAGAAAGGACAAGACCAGAGCATCCCCATATATGATTTCTTGGAGGGATTATGCCGTTACCCAACAAAAGAACGATTTGAAGAAGGTTTGTTTCACTAACCCTCAGGGTTCCATACGTGAAACAATTGCCGCCAAAATGAAGGAACTAGGCGAGAGGAACCCACATAAGATAAGAACAGGGCACCGGCTGACAACACATACAGTTACTTCTGGCAAGGCACGCACAAAATGTCTTTGAAGGCTGTGCTAGCTGCCTATATGATAATCCATCTCTGGGATTATGTGTTCCCTAGTGGGTCAGGCTCGAAAGCTTATCATGCCTGCTATGAAGCTGGTATTTGGCCATCGATTAGCCAACTTCCTGCGATGATATGCAACCTTCAGCGGGGTTTACGATAGTTTTGTGGAGAAGGTCCTCCATATATAGGACAGAGTAGGAATTTTCCCCATGTCGAGTTGCCCTATCATTGTTTGATGGGGTGGTTGATACTACATCACCCCAACATGATGAGCCCCGGCTTCAAAGAAGGACACGTCGAGGGGGATGTCCTTATTCGTCACTATCGCAGAAGGAAGTAGCTGTATTCTGGTATCCCAGTTTGTCGAAAGGTTCTATCCTATATTCTTGGATGGGACATTTCTAAGGTTGGCTCCTTTTTTCTGGGCTTTGAAGTTGACGAGGAGTTGGAGGATACGGACGTAGATGCTTCCACTCTTCCAGATTGGGGGTTGCATTGGCTGCAGTACATTCGTCCCTCTCATTTAGTTTATCCGAATAAGAACCACTACTTCCTGGAGTCGTATCTACCGGGCCATTTTGTCTGCCAATTCGGCTACAGTCAGCTGACGTTGGACAACCCTAGCAACTGCTTGCGATACATTAGAAGCCTGCTGGATGAAAATCGGGCTTGGCATTACTACAATGCTGGGTGTACAGGGATGCATTTTATGGCTCCGCTTCTGAATCCCAGGCTCCATATCTTGTACTCCGCCATCAAGCTCTATTGTTCGGCAAATACTCTATCTTTCGGATACAATAGGGACAAGAGTTTTATAGTCGAGACCCTGTTCGAGGCATCCGATGACACGATCATGAAAGCCCGAGCATATCATCTATCGGGAACTCCCGTACCGGCAACTACCCCAGTGGTAAGTACAAAAGAGCCGCTGGTGGAGCCCACAGATAGCAAGCTTGTTTGCCATGACAAAGGTTATACAAAAGTTTTGTATATTAAACGTATAAACTAGTACAATCGATTCCTAAATAGGAGATCTAAGTACAAAGTTTTCTGAAAAAGTGTGATGGTAGAGATCGAACACTACATTGGCTCCTTTACTCCATTGATGATCTGACGACGAGTTGAACTTGCTTTGGCTTTCTAGTGCTTGTGATTGGAACTCTGGGGTTGCCAATCAAGAGGATCCTGAAGTTGTGAAATTTTGAATCCTCCTTATCGAAGGAAAATTCTTCCTATTTATAAGGAAGCACATATACGATGTGCATAAAGATTATGCAGGAATGCTACACGTAGAGATATGAAAGAATCTCGAAGTTGCACGGTGAAGGCTGCTGCTGAGCTGATACGTGGCAGACACTGGGATTCTCCTTTATCAAGATATTAGGGGAATTATCAACTTGACCGAATAAATGACACATGGCGTGTGTTTACTGTTGATCAGATGAACCTGAGAAGATTCTGTTCCTATCCCTGAAGTAAGATTTTGGCTTATCTTAGGGGCCATTAGTTTAAACAAACCAATTGGATATGTCCCTCGTCTATAAGAGCAAATTCTGTCCTTATCTGTGGTTTAAACAAACCGATAGGATATTGATCTTATCAACAGAATCAAACTCTATCCTATCTTAAGAGCAATGGTATTTAAATAAACCAGACATAAACATCTGTCTGACCACGTGGAACCACGTCACCCCATAAGACTATGCTTCTATGCAAGCTGCACTTTTGGCGAGACTTTGAGGTCACTATACTTTTGGGCGATAAGTAGACTGTGCTTCAGACGATGGAGTCACTGCTCTTTTAGAGCGATAAGTGGACAAGTGCTTCAGGCAACGGAGTCACTGCACTTTTAGTACGGCGAGTAGACTTATGCTTTGGACAATAAAGTGTCAGATGAAGGTGCCTTTGTACGGGTTGCACTTTTGGATGGGATAGAGGGCGCTGCACTTCTGAGTTGAAATGATGGTGTAGTGGAAGGAATGAACTGGCTGCACTTCTGAGTCGAAGGAGCTAATTTCTGTAGAAGTCATAAGAGCAATTACTGACTGCTCTTTTGATGGACGAGTCGGTCATCATCTTCTTTAATTATCGTCGTCATTTGGAGAATTTAAGAAGTCTGTGGCCTAGGATTCCCTGAATGAACCTATTAAATGAGATTCATTGTGCTGAGTCTTAGGTTCATCCTATTAATTTGGGAGTCTTTGACCGATATCCACATGGCATGTGGGTTAGACCACACTCGCCCTATATAAAGGAAAGCTTTTCTGAAGGGTTGTGTCTTCTGTCTCTTAACATTCCATCATCATGCTCGATCCTGACTTAGCTTCGAACGGCCGTTGGCCTTGCACAAGTCGACTGTTGGTTGTGGATCCCTTCGTCAAAAGAAGCTGTGTATCTTTAGAAGAACTGCTGCTAAGTTTTGAGAAGCACTTGAGCGTTTGGCATATGGAGTTCGAACATGAACAACATCTTGGAGGTCTTCGAGATCCAAGCTTTTAGGTTTGGATTGATTGCCAATCCGAAGAGCCACAGGTTGTACTCTGCTCTGCTCAATAGCGGTAGCACACCCTGTGCTATGGACTAAGTTCTTGCTCGGGCCAATAGCTGCTTCAGGAAGTGGCTCGCTCTGACGAGGAAGTGCTGCGCGTCTAGGGGGTGCACGTGTGATGAAGATTAACCCCCTTGTAAACTTCTTTTAGGTGTTTTAGTCCTTTATATGTAATCATGAAGAATCTGTAATAGATCTTTTATAGACATGATTTTAATAAAGAACTGTTTATGCACCACTTTTGTTCGTCTGTGTGACTTTAGTTGTCTATCTGTACTTTGGGGTACCTGCACTTTTGTGAAGCCATGTGTAGTGAGAACGCCACCTACGCTGATATGCCTGCACTTTTTTCATGCTTCTATACATGATCCACTTCAAAGTGTTTCGAACTTAAGCCAAGCTTGGAATACTTTGAACAGAAGCATGACACGTGTCCTTTGCAAGAGAATACCCAACATGTTTATTGACAGGCTGTCATCAAGCTTAGCCTTCGGCATTAAATGCCTTGAGCCATCACTTCATTAAAAGTTAATCACAACTTCTCGTTTCTAGAAAATGGTTATAATGATCTTTACTCTTAATTCCTACGTCGTCCGAAGAGTTTCTTTGTTCACGAAGCATATTGTCTTCTTTCACTGACGTGGCAGTACCCTATAAGTAGGGTCTGTTAGGAGAAAGAAAAGCTTTTTGTCTTTCTTTTCTTCTCACAGAAGCTTTTTATCAGAGTCTTCTTCCTCTTTCAAACCCTAACTTTTCTCGCCATGGCCCCTAAGAAATTAAGAACCCTAAAAGCTCCTACGACAAGGTCCAAGAAAGCTAAAGGAAAGCAGCCCACATCAGAGGCCGTTGACATTGATGACTCGCTGAACGTTGGTACCGTAGTTTACAGCGACGTGCTGACGCCTGTCACAGGTAATAAACTTTGGTCCTCTGTTTTGCTGATGCACATGAGCGGCTACTCCTTGGAGTGTCGTAGGGTAGATGTGCTAAAGCTTTCCTTATCGATGTGCATAGACACTTGCTCTTCGGAGGAGTGTTCATAGATGCACTGAAGCTCCGTTCAACAGATGCACATGGTCATTTTTCTTTCATAAAGTAGCGAATGTAAGATGTGCTAAAGTTCTTGCTGACGTGCAGGATTACCATGTAGTACCTGCATGGATGCTTCCTCATTGAAATACAGCTCCGCTAAGTAATATCTGCACGAAAGTTGATCTTGCTGAAGCACAATGTTACTTGTTAGTACTTACACGGACGTTTATTTCACTCAAAACAATTCTTAGACTTCTATTTTTTTTATTTTTGTATAGTTTTCGTGACCACCACCCTCTTAAATGAAGTAGTTTTCGACTTCTCCGTCTGCGTGCTGGGGAGAAACGTCGAGCAGGAGCTCGTCGAGCCAGCCAGGAGGTCAATCATCGAAGATCAACCAGAGGGGCGACTGGATGAAATACAGGAGCAGCGTTTGGGCTATTTTTGTCACATGTTGGATCAGGGTAGGCTGACACCTTCTCTTAATACTGACGCGGGGATGTTAAAGCCTCAGTTTCTCTTTAGCGATCAGTTGGGTTCAAAGGAGACGGCCCTTGTTGCACTAAATACATCATGGTATTTTGAGAGTAACGACCTCCCCTTGTATGTTCCGGCGTCTGACCGACATTTATCGCTCTTCGTCTTTTCTGTTTCGTTGAAACACGACGAATGGAGTGGAACTTGACCCCTAGTCAGGGGGGGTCTCATCTCGGGCCGTTTTAAGGCGGACAAGAGTTCAAAGGGGAGGAATACTTTTCCGCCTGTCCGGGGTGGCGCATCGTATACCTTGCGGTTGCTACTCCCTAGTCATAGGTTTAGTGATCTTCCTGCGGACGTGCATTCCTTTGGCGCTTCAATTTTTGCCAACAGGCTTCTGGCGGCCGGTTGTACATACCCGACGGACGCCTATCGGGTCGAGGGTTGGGTTCACTCTGACAAAAAATGGGGTGACTTGACCCGATGAGTATTAAGTATTTTCAAGGAAGACATGAGTGGTACAGGCTTACGCCGAGCCATAAAGCAACTGAGCACGGAATCGCCATCAACCAATCTCTGTCTTTGGCTCTGTTGGAGCTATACAATCACTACACCGGGACTTTTTTCATGCCATATGGGGAGATGGGATTAGCCCTTTATGACATGTTCGCCATCTCGAAATTCCCTTGGGGGGAGCACCCATATGAGGAATACTGCCCTAGCCCAGAGGAGCTTGTGGGTTAGAAAGCAAGAACCCCGAGATGATGGCCGTTTATAAGGAAATACTTTGCCATCATCAAGTATGCGTACGCCAAGACTCTACAAAGGGCCAGCCCCACTTCAATGCATGGAGAAAGTATTTATTTAGCGAGGATCCGTCGGAGCACGGAACGACTCACTTTACCTCCCGCAGGGTGTATACCACTGTCGAGGTGGAGGGTATGGCGGCAAAGGCAAGAGTATCAGCTCCCTGTTGGATACTGAGGGAAAGCCTAACTCCATATTTCGTAGCTATTTTTACCAGAACTTGACTCCTGTATGTCGGAAAGTGATGCTAGCTGCCATCCAGATGATGTGGCTGAGGAAGGCCGTGGTATCGGGAGGCTCAGGCTCCCTGGGGCAGCTTAGTAGGGAGCTGATCATGCCAGCTGTAAAATTGGCCCTCGGGCATTCTCTCGCTTTGCTTCCTGCCATGGTGTGCGATAATCTTTGAGGCCTGCGGGAGCTCTCGAAAAAGATAATAGAGTATCATGGGTGTGATAGTGAATTCTCTCGAGCGAAGATGCCCTATCACTATCTGATGGCCTGGTTGGCACTTCACCATATTGGTCTAATTGTTTCTGCCACCATAGACGGACATGAGGTGGGGGACGCACTTTTGTGTAATTACCACAAGACGAAGTGGGTTTATGATGGTGTCCCTGCTTGTAGACGGGCACCGAATCGCTTGGATGATTATAGCTTTAGTAGGGTCTTGCCTTTCTATGGTGGCCATCAGGCAGGCGATGAGCTGGTTGATAGGACTGAAGAACGAGACAAACTAACCGCTAGTGCTTTTCGTTGGCTGTTATCCATTCGCCCTTTGTACTGGGTGCACCGTTGTTAGAATAAGGTATACCTGGAGCCCTATCTGTCGAGCCACTTTGCGAGACAGTTTGGCTATAGCCAGACTATGTTGAACAATCTAAGCCCGTGCCTTGACCATGAGGGCAGCTTATAGGATGACGCCCGCATGTGGGGTTACTACAATACCAAATCTTCTGGGCATCGTTTATGCTTCCTGAGGTGCATGGGGAACCCCACATCCTATATTATGCTGTAAAGTTTTACTGCCTGATGAACAAATTCTCGTCAAATTATGGCCGGGGATGGAGCTTTATTGTGGGTATGAAGTTCAAGAGGCCCCAGCGGTGGTCTCAAGAGCTTAAAGTTGCAGGAGATGGGTCTTCGATTGATTCTAGCACTTCTCGGGAGCGAAGAGAGGACGTAGCACCCCTGAGTACCCTATTGAAACATCGAGCTCCTCCGACGGCAAACCCTCCTCCTGGCAAAAAGTTAAAAGTGTGGCATCCAAGACTCGTGCTTCCTTGCGACATAGCGTACCGCCTATTGCGTTGATTTCAAAGGTATAGTTCAATTTCCTTTTGATTTTTCCCATAATTTTTCATTCATCCTATTTTACTGGTGTAGGTGAAGGAGCATTTGGGGACGTCCAAGGGGGTTTATTTTCCTGAGGAGGTCCCTTCGCTTGCCTCGTTTGAATATGAGACTCGCGACTTCTCAGAGTTCATGGCTTCGCATCAAGAAGCGGCTTCTATGGGTGGACCAGTAGTTATACCGGGGGTTGGTCTTGCTTTTCATGAAAGCGCAATCCGGGAGCCTGGGCTCGAGATGGGTCAATCGGCCGATGTTGCTGAAGGCGTATTCGCTGGTTCTATTCGGGAGCCTTCTCCTTATGGAGGCATCAAGGGACCAGTGTTGGAAGATTTAGCCCTGGGATAGATTGCACCTCAACCCTGGGTGGTGGTTGAAGAGAATGTAGAAACTGCTGACGAGCTAGATGGCCGAGGTGATGCGGCTACTGCCAAGGTTCTAGCCGAGACGGTCACTAGAATGGCTGTCGATGTTGCTGTTGATGAGCCCGTCGACGAAACCCTTAGAAGATCGACCGAGGAGGCTGGGGAAAAATCGGTCGAGAAGACTAAGGATGAACCAGTTGAAGAATCCTCTAACATAGTCGCTCCTAGACCGTCTGAAGCGGTTATCCTCGAGCCACCTGCTATGGTCTCGGTCGAGAAGACTGTGGAAGAACCGAATGATGAAGCACCGGTTGAGAAGACCAACAAGGAGTCGATTACAGTGACCGTCGAGAAGTCGACTACTGAGTTTGCTTAGGTTCCAACTGATGTAGCTTCGACTGCAGATATAGTTGAAGGACCGGTGAGGGAGTTTGCTGAAGAGCCAGCCGCACATCAGGTAGAATTGGCTCACACCTTCCTTATATCGCCGACGTCCTCTACTGCAGTCATGGTGCCACCTGCCTCGTCTGTATTGCCTAGGCGTGTGTCGGCTACCGTTGCTGCCGCGGGACCTTCTATTGCGACGTCTCCCATGACTCCGATGAGTTTGGCGGACAATGCGTATTACACCAAGCTCATTCTCAATACTATTCATCATACTTTGACGCGTGGCATAGAGGGTGTCTTGCAGGGTAACTAGTCACCTAGGCGGGCCCGGTCTATAGTGAGTGCCCAATTGTTGGCCTTATGCGACTATCCGGAGTACGAGGCGACGGCGGACGTGATTGACGATTTGTTGGCCGAGTTGGAAGACACCGCCTTGGAGTTTCAAAATCTTGAGTGTAGTCTCCCGACTCTAGCTGGTACGGAGCTAGAGAGGATGGCCTCTGAAGTGTCCCAGTACGAACAGAGACTCCGGGCTTTAAACAACCGACTTGCTGTAAACCCCCTAAATTTCTACTACAATTTTTTAAAAATATTTTATTGTATTTATTTTGTGCTTCGTATCTGCACGTCGCATACAAGTTCGCATTGTCG
Source organism: Iris pallida (assembly GCA_029216955.1). Taxonomy (NCBI): domain Eukaryota; kingdom Viridiplantae; phylum Streptophyta; class Magnoliopsida; order Asparagales; family Iridaceae; genus Iris; species Iris pallida. Next base: position 2,876,808 of record JANAVB010036019.1, read on the forward strand.
TATTTGCGTAGCGTGTGAGAATTGAGTTTCGTATTTGCTCCACGAGTGCGAATATGTGCGAGCGTACATATTTGTTTTGAAAAACATTTTTCTATTTTTATAATTTTAAAATAATATATATAATAATTTTTTTTAGCTATCGTACCAAAATTTCTAAGTTTATGATTTATTTATGAAAAGCTTTTTATTTATACAGTTATAGTAATAAATAATATTCTTATAAAATGGTATACTAGAAAAGTATATTTATGTAAATATTACTTGTGCATACATATATATTTCGTAAATTATTTATTAGTTATTTTAAATAATAATGTAATTTTTGAAATTATTATTATTAGTATTTTGGAAAATATATTTTAAAATTATTGTAGCAACTTAAATCTCGATTGATTTTATGGATTGATTTAAAATTTGAAATTTGATTTATCTTGTTTGATTTTTAAACTGAAAGATAGAATGTAATTATATTTACATTGATTTAGATTTGGATTTGAAATTTTTGAATGGATTTAATTTAATAATTGAATTATCTAATTAGGTTTAAATAAATCCTAATCCTTATCCAACTGGAAGTTTTCACCTCCTATATAAGGAGAGGTACTCCTCTAATTTCCACACCACAATCACATCGTGCACCATGTCTGTGTCATTCGTTCTTATTCCATTACAAATACATATTTCCCCGTCCGACAAACCAGACGTCCACCTTGTGTCGGGACATAACCCCGACACGACACATCCAACCCGACGATCCTATCCCTAATCCGACTTCAGTACCTCCTTCACCACCACCGTTTTTTCCCTGCCTACCCGACCAACGTCGGCTGTTCCGTCCCATGAATCCGACCACCACCACCATTGCCGGGCCACTCCGGCTGACCACCCAGAACCAACCACATTATCTCCACCAAACCCAAAACCTCGTAACCGCGGGACCACCGTCGCCCCCTAACTGCCAACACAGCAACCCGGCAAAATGACGGGGCACCACCACCGTCACCACCAGAATAGAAAGAAAGGGGGGAAGAAACCCTCACCTCCGCCCGCGGATCCATGCCTCGCCACCGCCGACCGTGCTTCCCAGTGACCCCCTCCAGCGCCACCCTCGTCCGTGTCCGCACGACCAGCCCCACGGCCGTGGCACCATGCCGGCGGACCGACGCCGCCCGTCGCCGAGAGCCCCTCCACTCCGTCATGCCAGACATCCCTCCGCCAGCGCCGAGGAACCCCTCGGCTGAGCTCGGCTCCTTCACCACCACGAAACTCACACCACTGCTACCACCAAAATTAAACACACCACCACTGCCTTACCTCTGCGCCATCAGGTCAGGCCTCCGCCGCCGGATCCATGACTACCCTTCTCTCCGACAGACACCGGCGCGTCCACAGCATCACAACCCTCCGGATATGTCGCCTTCGCGACCCACCGATCTGCCACCACAGATCCGCATCCCTCACCGCGTCGAAGCCGACAACCTCCCCGCTCTTTCTCCTCCTTCAGATCCCAGCCACCGGGAGAGATCCTCCTTCCGCTCCCTCCGCCTCAACCGAGCGCCTGCCGTTCTTCCTGCCACGCGGCCGATCCACCATGTGCCGTTTCTTCCCTCCCTCCGCCGACGGTTGCCGAACGATGGAGCGCCCGTACACCCCTCCTCCGCTGGAGCCTGCACCCTCCCGCCTTCACGAGCCTCCGTCCGGCGCCGACGCACCCATCAGCCGCCGATGGAATTTCGCTCCTCTTCTTCCCCTTTTGTAAGTCCCTTTACTTTTTCTCTTTCCTCTTGGGATTTCTGTTGTAAGAAAGAATGGTGTAAAAGTTTTATACTTTATTTATTAAGTAATATTAAATTACAGTTTTTTTAGGATTTCTTTGTTAGTATTATTATACTGATCTTATCATCATCATCATTATTATTATTATTATTATTATTATTGTAATTATTATTATTATTATTATTATTGTAATTATTATTATTATTATTATTATTATTATTATTATTGTAATAATTATTATTATTATTATTATTTTAGTAGTTCTATTATATGATTATATTAGTGTTCTATTATTTTTTTGAAGGCAACAGAAGATTGTATTAGTAGTTCTCCTCTCCCGAGGAGCAGTTCTATTATTATTTTATTTTTATTATTATGAAATAATAGTTTTATGTTACTATTTTAACTGGTATTTACATTATAAGGTATAGTGGTGTTGGATGATTTATATTAGTCGTATATAAGATATTATGACTTTATTTTTAGAAGTATTAATATTATATTAATATATTTTTATTAAATAAATAGACAATATTTTTTAAAATTTATTAAAATATTTTTGACTAATGAAAGGTTAGCTTTCTACAATATTTGTATATTTTACAAACTTAAAATTTACCCTGAGATGATTTCCAAATATTATAAATATTTATTACTTTTAACTACTAGTTTTCTATCTATAAATTATTTTTACAAAATATGGTATTTGCTTAAAAACGAGTTTCCATTTTCTAAGTATTAGTCTAAAAACCAATTTTTACTAATAAGGTTAGTTTATGGTATTATAAATATTTTCTAAAAAAATATTTATGGTACATAACCTTCTACACCAATTCTTCTCGACTACCACCATTAATCGTGACTAAATCGTGTCTCCTATTTTCTTGTAAATTCGGACCCTTACACATCAAACATGGCTATCGGGCAAATTGGACTGTCAGATCATTGCACCATACCAGACGACATACCAGGCAAGATACCTTGCCATTATACTGTTTATATTCAGTTTGTATTTTATTACATATCACTGTTCATTTTTTTCCAGTTATTACAGTTCTTGATTTACTATATGCTCAGTGATTATTAGTTTACTTTGTTACTATCCTTTGGTTGCACATGAACCTAGAGTTAAGGGACTATCGTCTGTAGTGTATCGCATATACCTTGACACAGTTGTACCCCAAAGATGTGCGAGATGAGTAGCATGTAGAGGTTCTTGCGTATGGGCTGATCCCACATGCGCATGCGTTAGGGCTAACTGCTAATAGAGGCGTGTTAGGAGACTTAGCAGTTAGTAGAGGTACATGGTCGTGGATGCGACTTGACAGGTACATTCGAGAGGGAGAACAATACCTGACGTATGGGCTTCTTTGTACTTCCCTGCTTACCTGTGCGCTCCGCCGGAGACGCAGGCTCCAGGTGCCCTCTGACGTTTTCCAGAACGTTATGGACGTAGCCCCTTGCACATGATGCCCTCTGACGATCTTCGGACGTTACGGACGTAGGCCCCTGGTGCCCTATATGGGGACTATGTCGATCCTATTTACAGCCAGGGCTCGTACGTTGAAGGTTTGTTCTTACTGCATAAACACATTAGATGGTTAGGTAACCCTCGTCAATGTCATATCACCCCGTTCCATTAGTAGCTTGGGACAATATCGCATCGCGGTATAGTGTACTACCCCTTGTCCTTGTTTGGTTGTAGGGGTAGCCCACTGTTTCAGTGATGAGGTATTGGAACTTGTTACGAGTGGGAATATTTACTTTACTTGTGATTTATGACATAGTATATATATTCAGTTATATGGCATGTTCTTTATGTATCTTGTTACGTCCCTCTGAGGACCTGGTTATCTCGCCAGGTGTGTGCTCTTGTCTTTCGTAGGTGTTCTAGCCGTGGCCATGATCATCTCTACTTCTTCGAGGATGATTGCACTTTGATCGTCTTCGCATCGCTCGCCAAACTCTTTCTTTTGTTATGTATTTCTTTTCATAGTTGGTAGTGGATTTGTCTCCGCCCAACTACATGTACCAAATAACAATTTTATAGTTGAATATATGATATTTTTTATTTATTTATTTTGTGTGGATAAGATTAGTTATGGTTCTACTGCATTTTACAGCTTATGTATATTTATTATACGGCTGGCATGTCTACGTTCCTAGTCCTACGTATTTTGGGACTGGGGCGTTACATATTTTTATGGAGGCCCATACAGGTCTAGTTTGCCGTTTCGGTTACATGACTGTACCGAACGGGCCTGCAATATAGGATTAGAGTCTAGAATCTCATCCACCTACATGACATCCTTTATTGACTTCAAATTTCGAACTCTCGTTCAACCTCCTTGATTTGCATCTTGCTTGACTCCTCCTACCGTAAATTTTTAGTTTCGTGCTTAGTAAGATGACTACACTAGTATATGCTCATAGGTCAAACACATGGCTAGAAGGTTACATTGACAATTAATATGCATGGAGATTTTATTTTGGTTATAGAGGCATTTATTTTCCTAGAAATATGATCTTAAGGATTAGTTAATTCCAAGTTGGGTAGTAGCATATTACCACTTTCAAAGAATGATTGGAATTTTATTTTGATATCACAAGGTGGTATACACAAGAGGATAGCTAGATCGAGAAAAACAAATTGATTTGATTTGCGTCTTTGAACATTTATAATTTATTGAGTTATAGCTATACATCTTTTGGAGGGATATAAATTTGATTTGAAAAGGATCATAAAATTTTAAGGTATGATTTACGATTGACCAAAATTTGAGGATGATTGATAAATTTGGTAAAATGTTTTTTTATATTTAAATTGTGTCATATGATCTATAATTTATAAAGTTATTTAGATTTCGAGTTAAGGCCTCGATTATGGATATTTAAATTTTGGTAAAAATAAAATTTTACTTTTGAAGAGTAGTTGTGACTTATTGGAAGTTAGATATACACATTTGAAGGATATATAATTAAAATTCGGAAGTTATTTAAATGTTCCATTTGTAGTATGAAATTCGACTGATAAACTTATTTAAAGGTTGAGTTTAAGATTTGGAAGAAAAAAATTGTTATTCGATTTGCGATATACAAGGGTTGTTTCGAGATTGACTAGAAATTTAAATTTTTTTAATTCAAGTGGACAGTCTAAGATAATTAGAAATTTTGGCAGAGTATCTTTGAAATTTTATTGAAAAACTTTCGAGGAACTTGAAATTTTAGATTAGATCATATATTGGTAGAGAACCAAAAAGCAAGTAAGGTCACCCTAGTGAGATAGAAGTATTCCACATTAGATTGCCATACCACCTATGATTATGATATTGCATATACACAAGTATAGTTAGTCATCGACCAAACCGATGAACATATCTTTGACTTACTCGACCTTCCCTCAAATCTAGATCTTTATTCGTGACCATCTAATTGTTTGAAACTTCGAAATGATTAGAATCATTCCCTTGACTATACCCTTATTATGAGACTATTTTCTCTCTAGAAACTCTGTCTCTAACTTATCTTAACTTGACCTATGAGATTTCCTAAATTATCTTTATTTCGTGCTTTAACCTTTTATTTTTGTGCATTAATTAAGTACCTTATGAAAACCCACTTTCTATTTTGATCATTTGGCGTTCCCTATCGTGACTTTGATATTTGGAGCACCACACTAGATTTTTCCTTCCAACAAATTTCACATGCAAGACCTAGACGAGCCACCTTCATGTAGGTATATCACGTGCCACTAAAACACGTCTTCTTGTACTCTATTTTCATGTTATGACTTTCGGGTCAAAAAGACTGGACTCTAATCTCTATCGTGAAACCAATATACTTTTTAACTATAGATGAGACTCGACCTCGACTCAATTCTTTCGACCCGATATATGATTTTGTTCTACTTAATTCCTTACATGCTTAACTTACATTTTATCTTGATTGCTGGACCTATCGTCCCATGACACCATTAGTTTAATTCATGTAAGTTGGGTAGAATATCCTACTACCTAACAAACCCTTTTTCCTAGTGAACCATATTGATAAGTTCATTTGGACTATAACACTTAGAGGACCCTAACTTATCTAGTCAACCAAGCCGACTGCATAGGCCTAAATTTCGGGTGGAACTTAGATTTCATAATATCTTGGACTATTTGATTTCTTTCATCATTACCCTTTACTTATAATTTTATCTACCTATGATGCTAAAATAGCTTAGTTTTGCAAGCTTATTCTTTATCAAGCTTGATCATGACATATGTTTAATGTGGGCGCCCACTAATACATTGTCTAATCAGAACCGACGTATTATGGTCTGATCAACCATAGTGCACTTGGTTCGCTTTTTGTATATTGTTCAACGTGGATGGAGACATAGTTAAACTTGGCCCTATAGTCTCACCCGCGACTGCTTTGGCAATTCTTTTTGGAACTTATTCAGTCGTCTTTGAACCACTCATTTGAATTCGATAATGTCTTCTTCGAACTCTTTATTTTTGCCTTTCGCCTGCTTTAGAAAGACAAACACCCGTACTTGATATTATCTTAGTTGTCCACAGTCTGTTACCAAGATAGTTAGCAGTTACCAACCGATGTGACTGTAACCCTATCTTGAGTTAATAGTCCTCCTCGTGACACTAGATTCATTATCACGACTTTCTAATCATTCTTGAGACTTAAGAATGATTCAAATCATTTCCTTAACCAAACCTAAACCCAGACGACCATATTTTCTCAAGGAACCCTACCTCCCAAGTCCCTAAGTTATTCTCCTTGATCCACCCAATGCCTTATTATTTCTCGAATTGTGTTATCATGATTGTCTTAGCTAGCGACCCTCGTCCATTACCATATTCGTGAATTATTTTCCTATTTGACAAATTCATTTTAAACACCGTTTCCTTGCCTCGTCAAATGAATTGTTCATACTTTCTTATCGTTAAATTCTTGTACCCTACCTATTCCTAAATTTTGAGAACGAAATTCTTGTAAGTTGGGTAGGATGTAAACGCCCAAAATTTCTACTACGATTTTTTTAAAATATTTTATTGTATTTATTTTGTGCTTCGTATCTGCACGTCGCATACAAGTTCGTATTGTCGTATTTGCGTAGCGTGCGAGAATTGTGTTTCGTATTTACTCGACGAGTGCGAATATGTGCGAGCATACATATTTGTTTTGAAAAACATTTTTCTATTTTTATAATTTCAAAATAATATATATAATAATTTTTTTAGCTATCGTACCAAAATTTACAAGTTTATGATTTATTTATGAAAAGCCTTTCATTTATACAATTATAGTAATAAATAATATTCTTATAAAATGGTATACCAGAAAAGTATATTTATGTAAATATTACTTGTGCATACATATATATTTCATAAATTATTTATTAGTTATTTTAAATAATAATATAATTTGAAATTATTATTATTAGTATTTTGGAAAATATATTTTGAATTTATTGTGGCAATTTAAATCTCGATTGATTTTATGGATTGATTTAAAATTTGAAATTTGATTTATCTTGTTTGATTTTTAAACTGAAAGATAGAATGTAATTATATTTACATTGATTTAGATTTGGATTTAAAATTTTTGAATGGATTTAATTTAATAATTGAATTATCTAATTGGGTTTAAATAAATCCTAATCCTTATCCAACTGGAAATTCCTACATCCTATATAAGGAGAGGTACTCCTCTTATTTCCATACCACAATCATATCGTGCACCGTGTCTGTGTCATTCGTTCTTATTCCATTACAAATACATATTTTCCCGTCCGACAAATCGGACGTCCACCTCGTGTCAGGACACAACCCCGACACGACACATCCAACTCGACGATACTACCCCTAATTCGACTTCAGTACCTCCTTCACCACCACCGTTTCTTCCCCGCCTACCCGACCAACGTCGGCTGTTCCGTCCCACAAATCCAACCACCACCACCATTGCCTGGCCACTCCGGCCGACCACCCAGAACCGACCACATCATCTCAACAAAACCCGAAACATCATCACCGCGGGAACACCGTCGCCCCCTAACTGCCAACCCAGTACCCCGGCAAACCGACGGGGCACCACCACCATCACCACAGAATAGAAAGAAAGGGGGAAGAAATACTCACCTCGGCCCGCGGATCCATGCCTCGCCACTGCCGACCGTGCTTCCCAGTGACCCCCTCCAGCGCCACCCTCGTCCGTGTCCGCACGGCCAGCCCCACGGCCGTGGCACCATGCCGGCGGACCGACGCTGCCCGTCGCAGAGAGCCCCTCCACTCCGCCGTGCCAGACATCCCTCCGCCCGCGCCGAGGAACCCCTCGGCTGAGCTCGGATCCTCTACCACCACGAAACTCAAACCATCGCCACCACCCAAATCAAACACACCACCGCTGCCTTACCTCTGCGCCATCAGGTCGGACCTCCGCCACCGGATCCGCGGCTAGCCCTCTCTCCGACAGACACCGGCACGTCCGCAGCATCACAACCCTCCGGATCCGCAGCCTCCGCGACCCACCAATCTGCCACCACAGATTCGCCTCCCTCGCTGCATCGGAGCCGACAACCTCCGTGCTCCTCCTCCTCCTTCAGATCCTAACCACCGGGAGAGATCCTCCTTCCGCTCCCTCCGTCGCAAACGAGCGCCTGCCGTTCTCCCTGCCACGCGGCCGATCCACCAGGTGCCGTTCCTTCTCGGCCTCCGCTGGCGGTTGCCGAACGACGGAGCGCCCGTACACCCCTCCTCCGCCGGAGCCTGCGTCCTCCCGCCTTCATGAGCCTCCGTCCGGCACCGACGCGTCCATCAGCCGCCGATGGTATCCCGCTCCTCTTCTTCCCCTTTTGTAAGTCCCTTTACTTTTTCTCTTTCCTCTTGGGATTTCTGCTGTAAGAAAGAATGGTGTAAAAGTGTTATACTTTATTTATTAAGTAATATTAAATTACAGTTTTTAGGATTTCTTTGTTAGTATTATTATACTGATCTTATCATTATTATTATTATTATTATTATTATTATTATTATTGTAATTATTATTATTATTATTATTATTATTATTGTAATTATTATTATTATTATTATTATTATTATTGTAATTATTATTATTATTATTATTATTATTATTATTATTATTATTATTATTTTAGTAGTTCTATTATATGACTATATTTGTGTTCTATTATTATTTTTGAAGGCAACGGAAGATTGTATTAGTAGTTCTCCTCTCTCGAGGAGCAGTTCTATTATTATTTTATTTTTATTATTATGAAATAATAGTTTTATGTTACTATTTTAACTGGTATTTACATTATAAGGTATAGTGGTGTTGGATGATTTATATTAGTAGTATATAAGATATTATGACTTTATTTTTAGAAGTATAAATATTATATTAATCTGTTTTTATTAAATAAATAGACAATATTTTTCAAAAATTATTAAAATATTTTTGACTAATGAAAGGTTAGCTTTCTACAATATTTGTATATTTTACAAACTTAAAATTTACCCTGAGACGATTTTCAAATATTACAAATATTTATTACTTTTAACTACTAGTTTTCTATCTATAAATTATTTTTACAAAATAATGGTATTTGCTTAAAAATGAGTTTTCATTTTCTAAGTATTAGTCTAAAAACCAATTTTTACTAATAAGGTTAGTTTCTGGTATTATAAATATTTTCTAAAAAAAATATATGGTACATAACCTTCTACACCAATTCTTCTCGACTACCACCATTAATCGTGACTAAATCGTGTCTCCTATTTTCTTGTGAATTCGGACCCTTACACATCAAACATGGCTATCGGGCAAACTGGACTGTCAGATCATTGCACCATACCAGACGACACACCAGGCAAGATACCTTACCATTATACTGTTTATATTCAGTTTGCATTTTATTACATATCACTGTTCATTTTTTTCAGTTATTACATTTCTTGATTTACTATATGCTTAGTGATTATTAGTTTACTTTGTTACTATCCTTTGGTTGCACATGAACCTAGAGTTAAGGGACTACCGTCTGTAGTATATCACATATACCTTGACACAGTTGTACCATAAGGATGTGTGAGATGAGTAGCATGTAGAGGTTATTGCGTGTGGGCTGATCCCGCATGTGCATGCGTTAGGGCTAACTGAGACGTGTTAGGAGACTTAGTAGTTAGTAGAGGTACATGGTCGTGGATGCGACTTGACAGGTACATTGGGTGGGGAGAATAATACCTGACGTATGGGCTTCTTTGGACTTCCCTGCTTACCTGTGCGTTCCGTCGGAGACGCAGGCTCCAGGTGCCCTCTGATATTTTCCAGAGCGTTATGGACGTATCCCCTTGCACATGATGCCCTCTGACGATCTTCGGAAGTTACGGACGTAGGCCCCTGGTGCCCTATATGGGACTATGTCGATCCTATTTACAGCCAGGGCTCGTGCGTTGAAGGTTTGTTCTTACTGCATAAATATATTAGATGGTTAGGTAACCCTCGTCAATGTCATATCACCCCATTCCATTAGTAGCTTGGGACAATATCGCATCGCGGTATAGTGTACTACCCCTTGTCCTTGTTTGGTTGTAGGGGTAGCCTACTGTTTCGGTGATGAGGTATTGGAACTTGTTACGAGTGGGACTATTTACTTTACTTGTGATTTATGACATAGTATATATATTCAGTTATATGGCATGTTTTTTATGTATCTTGTTACGTCCCTCTGAGGACCTGGTTATCTCGCCAGGTGTGTGCTCTTGTCTTTCGCAGGTGTTCTAGCCGTGGCCATGATCATCTCTACTTCTTCGAAGATGATTGCACTTTGATCGTCTTCGTATCGCTCGCCAAACTCTTTCTTTTGTTATGTATTTCTTTTCATAGTTGGTAGTGGATTTGTCTCCGTCCAACTACATGTACCAAATGACAATTTCATAGTTGAATATATGATATCTTTT
>JANAVB010036019.1:2892546-3082546 GCA_029216955.1 Iris pallida
CTTTCAGTACTTGTATCTTACTTTACTGCATGATTATATCTTCTAACCTGCTATGAACTGTTGAGATGTACTGTACTCGCTCCTGTCCTGACTGGACCTGTTGAAAATATTACAGAGGACGAGGAGGAGGCTTGCCTGGATACCTACTATGGGGCAGCCTTAGATGACACCTGCGAGCTGGACCCTCAGGAGGGCCCAGCTCTAGCTGAGGATATCACCCCGATTGCCAAGATTAGATTAGTTAGGCTTATTTTACTTTATGCAGTCTTGAGACATGTTTTAGCTAGACTATATTTGGAGTTCAGAGTTGTATATATTCTTTCATTCTGTATCTGAGACCATGTACTTCTGGATATTGCTGGAATTATCTTAGACTACTTTTCATCTATTTATTTCCTTGATTTCTTTTTCATATCGTGCTATCTCTTCCTTAGTTGTGATTGAGTTCTACTGCTATGTCACCCCCATTCGGGGAGTATAAACTGTTTAGATATATATTGTTAGATGTATGTTGACCTAGGACGGCGTTCTACCACCGACACTGCGGCGTAGGCTGGGCGTTGTTATGTTCTTGTACCCTTACAGTGGGTGCGGGTCGTGACACGTTTTTAGTGGTGGCCCATGCAGGTCTAGACTAGAAGTATAGTGGTATTCGAACTAGAGTATCACTACAGCCTGCAGTAAGTTATAGAACATTAGTTTTAAGGTACTCAATCACTTTAGGAAAAAAATTCTTTTATTGCCATCTAAATCCTTTTGTCAGCTGATCCTTTGAATTATAATTGTCCGCCTTTGTTATTTCGCTTCTTTCTCAGAAATTGATACTCTTGTTTGTCTATCTCCATGATGGTAGAGACTCGATCGCAGCGTGCCATTCATGAGGATGCTATAGAGGGGACTGCTACCTCTTAGCCAGTACGACGAGGCTAGGGGACTGCAGCTCCTGCCACCTCTGCTCGTATTGAGACCTTGGCAGTAGCAGCAGGGGGTATTGTAGGAACGAAATAGTAAAGCGTAATACTCTAGAGGGGGGTGAATAGAGTTGGCAGCAGAATAATGCTAAATAAAAAAGTTAGCAGCACAATCACAGAATATTAATCACAACTGAAATAATGTAAAGACAGAGTTAAGAGAGCAAACGCAAAGACAACGATGTATACTGGTATCCCTCTGTTGAGGACTAATCCAGTCGGTAGAACTCTTGCTACCAGTTGAATCCACTATTGGAAAAACCGCAAGTTTTCTTACGAAGTCCTTGCAACTTCTACAACGCGAGCTTTGATATGAAGAACTCGTCCAACTTCAAATGTGAAGAGGAATTCTTCAATCAAGCCTTCTGATTACAATCTCTCAGAAACTTCTAGACCGTACCGCACTGGCAAATTGACTAGAGGATTGTAACTGGCTTGGGATCTGAAATTGAAAGTTCTAGAAAACTCTTTGGAAGACTGAAAGCTTTAGATAGAGAGAAGATTGAAAGTGAATGAGTGAGTTGAAATGATCGAAATCCTTCTCTATTTATAGGAGTTCCAAAGGCAGACTTCTGTCAAAATTCGGGCAGAATTCGGGCAGAACTCTATGAGCAAATCTCGGTCAAATCCGCAACTGCAGGAGGACCAAGTTCCAAAGTTTCAAAATCACAACGGCCACTAACCGAACTTTGGCCGAACTCTGGCCGAGTTCTGTCAGGGTTAGGTTAGGGTTTTAAAAATAGGTTTTGGTGATTTTTGAAAACCTTTTTGAAAACCTTTTTGTAAACATTTTGATAGGTCATTTTAAAAACATTTTGAACTATTTTGGGGATAGCCTATTTGCCAGTACGACTCGGTGTACAACATATTGCTAGACTCAAATAAAATAAAAATTACATTGCATAGGAAATACAGACTCGAGTAGGCAAACAGATCTTCAGTCTTGAACGGAGTGGATAGCCAATCTTGCTTATGTCCAAGAATCCGAGATGTCCCAACTAGCTTTGTATATCCAGACAGAGTTTGATCAATTATTAAAATCAGGTTGACCATATGACCAATGGGCCAACAATCTCCTCCATTTTGATAATTGACAAACTATGAATGATATAACATTAAGCTTGTTCAAAAAGAATCAAAACGTGAAATTGTTCATGTCCTGTATTTAACTCAAAAAAAATGTTAGATCTTTAATTTTCTCCCCCTTTGTCACTTAGCAAAATAATTGCACAAGAGAAGGCTCCCCCGCATTTAATGCAGAAGGCTCCCCCGCAATTTAATGCATAAGGAACAAATAGTGAGAAAACATAATAAATAAAACATAAAGAGTAGATATACATCATCACAGGCATGTAAAGTTTCTACAAATTATCATCACATGCATGCTATTGTCTCTAAAGAATATTATCACAGGCATGCTATTGTTTCAAAAACATAAAAGAAATCTCAGGCATGCTATGTCACAGACAGTTTGTAATGAAGAAGCAGTATAAAGAGATAGTGCTTAAAACAAAGTGCTGAAATAAACTGAAATATCATAAAAGAAATACCATAAGCATGTCCATGAAAAAGTACTGAAAGCATACTACAAAGTGCTGATAAATATCAAAAGTACTGATAAAAAGAAATACTGATAAAAACTTGGAATGTTGGAGCATTTCCAAGTATACAATAGAATGTCACTAAAAAATCAAATCACATCTCCTCATCACTATCCTCGTCATCATCATCATCAGCAGCTCGGCCAGCATGACCGGAAGGACCAGCACCAGAAGTACCAGCACCAGAAGGATGAGTAGGGGCGCCAGCATAGAACTCACCAACGTAGTCACGAGGTGCACGATACCAATCATAGACGTTACCTGGCTGGAAGTAGGCATGGACAGCCTCATCCTCACAGCGGTAACCGAAAAAGCTGGATCTCGAGGGATGGAGGCGGCAGAGTGACCAGTCTGGGCAAAATGCAGATCGGCCAAGGAGTTTGCCATCGCCTGGTAACGGGTGATATCGCAGAACTCACACTCGCGAGCCATGTCCGTCAATGAGACGTGCAAAGCAGATAAGTGCTGATATATGCCCTCAAATGTCATGGCATACTGATGAGGTGGTGGAGGAGGTGCAGTAGGAGGAGCAGTAGGTGGAGCTGAAGCAGTCCGGCTGCGACGAGATAGCTGAAGAAACTTGGGCTCAGAGTTCTGAGTACAAGTCGATAGATCGATCTCAAATCGCTGAAAGATGCGAGGGAGGATCATCGTGTAAGAGAGATTTCAATCTCTAGCACGACATCGTCCCATCATCTGAATGATAGTCTTAGGGGTGGAAAAAGAAATCCCCTTAAGAATATGGTACATGGCGGACAGCTCAAGTGAGGTCACATCATCTTTGGAAGTGGATTTAGGAAGGATAGATGATGCGATACAATTCGTAGTTGAACAGGTTCAGGTTGTTAGCCTTGAACTTTCCAGAGCATACTCTGTCAGGAGCACAGAGTTCCGCTTTGAAACTAGTGAGTGTCGTGCCTTCGGGAAAATCGAATTCCGTGATGTCTACTAGCGGTTCACCTTCATTGGGAATACCAAGAATCTCCGCTAGGAGGGCATCATCGAACTCGATGTCGATGCCTCCAACACGTGTGCTCACAACAAAAGTGTTAACTATGAGATTGCAATAGAATAAACGAATGGCATTAGTAGCTATCGGGAAGCACAGTTTAACAAATATGTGTAACCCTAATGCCTCAAACAAGTGACGATGATCGGGAAATACCGTCCATTTGATCGGAGCGCCGCCGCATATGGATCGGGTGGAAAAATCACCGTACCATAATAAGGCTTGGTCGAGGGTTTGGAAGAAAAAAAAACCATCGAAAGCGCCGTCGCTCGTTTGGATCGGTGAAAAGAGTGAATTCGTGTGTGGATTCGAAGACGACCCTTCCTCACTAGGAGTGGTCTTCTTCTTCTTCCTCTTGAATGGATTAAATTTAGGTGCCATTGAAATAAAAAGCACAAATTGAAAGGTGGAGAGAGAGGGAGTTATACCTCACGAAATTAGGATATGTTGTAGAGAATGTCGATCTCCGCACGATTCCAAATTTTGGAGAGATTTCACCAAGTAGATTGGAAGGAAAAGATTGGTGAAGAACTAGGGTTTGATGGCTCGGGTCGGCTGCTGCTGCTGTTTGAATTGGTTTGGAAGCAATGAAAGAGAAGAAGCTCTCGGGTTCTGGATATATACACAGATACCCTCAACCGAACTCGGGCCGAATTCGGTAAGAGCTCTGGCCGAATTCGCCTAGGGTTCTTCAAAGTTGATTTTTGCCACTTCTTTTTCATTGTCTCATTTCAAATATTTAATTCAAAGATTAGTTATTTTAGCCTTCAAATAACATAATTAATAATATTTTATGAATTAAATGTCTTTACACAGCGACTGTCTCAGATTAGCTGTAGGAGTACTGTCCCAGCTGGCAGAGGTTCACCGGAGAACTCTTAAATACCGCTTCGCTTCAACCGTAGTTGTGGTGACAGACAGACTCTTTATTGGCTTGTCTCTAACACAGTTTTTGCGTATTGAGATATAATCATAAAACAGAATCAATTAATATTATTGACGTCCAAAATTCCTAATTCTCGACGTAAATAATTGAAACGATCTTCCGCTAGAGGTTTAGTGAAGATGTCAGCTAATTGATTTTCAGTATCTATGTACACAAGATTTATATCTCCATTTTGATGATGATCTCTAAGAAAATGATGTCTAATCTCGATATGTTTAGTATGAGAGTGACATACTGGATTCTTAGTTAAATTAATAGTGCTCGTGTTATCACAGAAAATGGGAATATATGTGTAAAATAAATCATAGTCTTCTAGGGTTTGTTTCATCCACAAAATCTGAGCGCGACAACGTCCTGCGGCGATGTACTCAGCCTCTATTGTTGATAGGGCTACAGAATTTTGCTTTTTACTAAACCAAGAGACTAAAGCTTTGCCTAAGAAATGACATGTGCCACTTGTACTTTTTCTATCAACTTTGCATCCAGCAAAATCTGCATCCGAATAACCGATAAGGTCAAAGGATTTAGTTTTGGGATACCACAAGCCAACAGAAGAAGTGCCTTTAAGGTATCGGAAGATACGCTTAACTGCGGACAGATGTGATTCCTTTGGGTTAGCTTGAAAACGTGCACACAGGCAAACACTAAACATTATATCTGGACGACTAGCAGTTAAATAAAGTAAACTACCAATCATACCTCGATACTTACGTGTGTCGACTGGCTTGCCTTGTTCATCTGAATCAAGCTTTATTGAAGTTGCCATCGGAGTGCCAATAGGTTTGACATTGTCCAGATCGAACTTCTTTAGCAAGTCTTTTGTGTACTTGGCTTGATTTATGAATGTCCCATTATCAGTTTGTTTGATTTGCAATCCGAGAAAGAATTTCAGCTCTCCCATCATGCTCATTTCAAACTCATTCTGCATACACTTAGAAAATTCTTGACACAGAGATTCATCAGTAGATCCAAATATAATATCATTAACATAGATTTGAATTAAAAGCAGCTTTCCATTAAAAGATTTAATAAAAAGTGTAGTGTCAACCTTCCCTTTTAAAAAACCGTTGTCAAGTAGAAAAGAGCTTAGACGATCATACCAAGCACGAGGAGCTTGTTTTAAACCGTATAGAGCTTTCTTCAACTTGAAAACATGATCTGGGTTTTTGAAATCCGTGAAACTTGGAGGTTGTGCTACAAAAACTTCTTCTTTTATAAAACTATTTAAAAAAGCACTCTTCACATCCATTTGAAAAAGTTTGAAATCATGAAAACATGCAAATGCACATAACATGCGAATGGATTCTAATCTCGCAACTGGGGCATAAGTCTCATCGTAGTCGATACCTTCTTCTTGATTGTATCCTTGAGCTACGAGTCGAGCCTTATTACGAGTCACTAAACCATTCTCATTCAGTTTGTTTCGGAATACCCAATGGGTGCCAATGACCGGATGATCAACAGGCCTGGAAACAAGTTCCCAAACTTGATTCCGTTCAAATTGGTTTAATTCCTCTTGCATAGCATCTATCCAAAAACTATCACTACATGCTTCATCAATAGTTTTGGGTTCTAGCTGTGAAATAAATGCAACACTAGAAACAATATCTCTACAGGATGTACGAGTACTAACTCCCTTGGTAATATCACCAATTACCAAATCCTTTGGATGATTTGCTATAAATTTCAACCTTTTTGCTTCATTATGAAGGTAGCTGGTTCCTGGATCTTCTCTAGGAGGTTCAGCTAGTGCAGAGCTTGGTTGAGAATCAGCTGGAGTTGAGCTTGGTACAGATATATCTTCGTCATTGTCATCAATCATCATTTGATTTAATTCATCAAAGGTGACATTGATTGACTCTTTGATGATCATGGTACGTTTGTTGAAGACTCTGTATCCTTTGCTCTTGGCCGCATAACCTAAAAATATACCTTCATCGGCCTTTTCATCAAATTTTCCCAAATTGTCTTTTGTGTTAAGAATAAAACATTTACAACCAAAAATTCTAAAGTATGAAACTGAAGGAATTCTATCAAACCATAACTCAAATGGAGTCTTCTTCAATTTGGGTCGAATTAGAACTCTATTGAGAACAAAGCAAGCTGTGTTGACAGCTTCAGCCCAGAAATATTTGGGTAGACTAAACTGGTTTAACTTTACTCTGGCCATTTCGGTTAGAGTTCTGTTCTTACGTTCCACAACTCCATTTTGTTGTGGAGTCCTAGGGCAGGAGAACTCGTGTATAAAACTGTGTGTGTCACAAAATTGCTCAAAATCAGCATTCTCGAATTCGCCACCATGATCGCTTCTAATGCGAGTGATCATGTAACCTTTTTCATTCTGAACTTTCTTGCAAAAGGCGACAAATTCGGATAATGCATCATTCTTGCGTGTCAAGAAATATACCCACGTGTATCTAGAGAAATCATCTACAATTACGAAAGCATAAAGTTTACCTCCGAGGCTAGCAAATCTGCTAGGACCAAATAAGTCCATATGAAGCAATTATAGAGGTTTAGTAGTACATACTGCGTTTACTGACTTGAAAGTGGATCTGGTAGCTTTGTTCCTTTCACATTGACTGCATACCGAATCCTTTTTGAATGTAATGTCCGATAAACCGCGTACTAGCTTCTTTGTGGATAATCTTGATATTGTATCCATATTAGCGTGACCGAGTCTCATATGCCACAGATGACTCTCATCACTCTTGGCCATTAAGCATCTACATGAAATGTTAGTTTCTTCTAACAAATAGAAAACATAAATATTGTCTTTCCTGATACCTTCAAAGATAGTACTACCAGTTGAGCTATCAACTATAGTACATTTGTCTTTGCTAAAGTTGATGCCATAACCATGATCAGCTAGATGACTTATGCTGAGTAGGTTATGTTTCAACTCGGTAGCCAGACAGACATCCTTAATTACAGGATAGGGAGACTTACCAACATCACCGATACCAATAATATATCCTTTCAAATTATTACCGAAGGAGACATAGCCTTCCTTCTTTTTCTTCGACAGTGTTGCAAATAGGGTAGCGTCACCGGTCATATGCCATGAGCAACCGCTGTCGAGGATCCATTTGCTTCTAGTATGTGAAGGGTGTTCCACCTACAAAACAGTTTGCAGATGAAACCTTTGGTACCCATTTCTTGTAGGGTCCTGAATTGTTAGCTTTAGGTATCCAAGCATAAACATTTAAATCTACAAGCTTTCTCATTCTACATACAGATGATATATGACCAATGAGGCCACAATAATGACATTGTGCATGTCGAGTGTTGAAAGCTGAGTGGTGTGCATGGTTGGTAGGTTTGGGTTTTCTAGTGTAGAAGAAAGCATACCTATAATCTTGTTTGGGCTTGACCTTTTGGGGTAAAGGTTTGATAGGGTTAGGTCTGACAATGTTTGGCTTGGGAATGTTCCAATTTCTCGGTAAGTGACACGTGTTAGGGTAGGAAGCAGCAGGCTCAGGCTGTTTTCCTAACCTAATTTCCAATCTTTTGGAAGTGTCATACAACTTAGTATAATCAGAAGTAAGTGATTCCATTCTGATTTGTGCACATTGAAGACTTTTCTTCTCTATAGAAAGTTCTTCCTTGAGTTGGTCAATAATTTTGTCTTTCTCTTCAGATGACTTGGTAGTCTCGTGTAATAAGAGCTTTATTGAAGAAAGCTCACCAGACTCACTAACATTATTTCTAACCTCAGCTAGTAGGTCGGTAAGTCTACCTATTTCACCTTTGTACTCTTTGAGTACCTTTTTAGAGGTCTGATACTTACTATGCAGTTTCCTGTAATCAGTCATCAGGTCACTGAAGGCATCTCCTAATTGCTCAAAGGTGAAGTCATCATAAGTTTCTACAGGTTCAGTAGGTACCTGATCAGTTGCCATGAAGCATACATTTGCAGCATCCTCTAAGTGTTCGTCTTCTGAGTCGCTGGCTTCACTCTCATGCCATATGCTGGTGTTGGCATATTTCCGAGATGTTGATCTTTTCAGGTTCCCTTTTTTATACCTGTTGTTCTTTTTGCTCGATGATGAGTTTGTGGGACAATCCTTCTTCATGTGTCCCTTCTTCTTGCAGCCATAACAGACAGCATCTTCTTGGTACCAGTCGTTGCTGTTGTTCTCTTTGACTCTCTTCTCACGTCTCATGAATCTTTTGAACTTCCTTGCTAGGAGAGCTTGATCTTCAGCGTCAGATCCACTGCTGTCTGAGTCATCTTTAGCAGCTTTTCTGTGCTGAGCCTTGAGGGCGATAGTCTTCTTCTTTGGTGCAGGCTCTTCAAAATCTTGTAGCTCCAGTTCATGAGTGAGTAGCTTACCCATGAGTACTTCGAGGGACATAGTTGTGAGGTCGTTCCCTTCAATGATTGCAGTAGCCTTTGGAATCCAGTTCTTGGTGAGAGCTCGCAGGAGTTTGCGAATCTTTTCATGGTTACTGTAATCTTTGCCTAGGGAGGACAAAGGATTTACAATATCCAAGAATCTCTCGAATATTTGTGTAACTGTTTCGTTGGGCTTCATTTTGAACGCCTCGTACTCTTGAGTAAGTCTGCTGACTTTAGATTCCTTGACTTGAGTCGTGCCTTCATGTGTGACTTCGAGTAGCTTCCATACTTCATTAGCTATTGTGCAGATAGACACCCTGTTAAATTCAGTTCTGTCTAAAGCACAAAAGAGAGCATTAATGGCATGTGCGTCAAGACTGGCCCTTTTCTTTTCTTCCTCTGTATATCTGCTATGGAGTTTTTCATCTAAAACTCCATCAACATTTATACGAGGTGGCTTTTGATAGCCATCAAGAACAATGGACCATAAATCAAAATCAAGAGATTTCAAGAAGAAACTCATCCGTGTTTTCCAATATGTATAATTCGTACCATCAAACAGTGGGGGTCTGTTTGTGGCCTGGCCTTCACTTGTGAATTTTACAGTTGCCATGTGTTGTGCTGTGATCTATATAACAGTTAAATAAAATGAATAAATAATTGAACTGTTACCTCTGCTTTACCTGTAACACCCGCTCTAATACCAATTGTAGGAACGAAATAGTAAAGCATAATAATCTAGAGGGGGGGTGAATAGAGTTGGCAGCGAAATAATGCTAAATAAAAAAGTTAGCAGCACAATCACAGAATATTAATCACAGCTGAAATAATATAAAGACAGAGTTAAGAGAGCAAACGCAAAGGCAGCGATGTATACTGGTATCCCTCTGTTGAGGACTAATCCAGTCGGTAGAACTCTTGCTACCAGTTGAATCCACTATTGGAAAAACCGCAAGTTTTCTTACGAAGTCCTTGCAACTTCTACAACGCGAGCTTTGATACGAAGAACTCGTCCAACTTCAAATGTGAAGAGGTATTCTTCAATCAAGCCTTCTGATTACAATCTCTCAGAAACTTCTAGACCGTACCGCACTGGCAAATTGACTAGAGGATTGTAACTGGCTTGGGATCTGAAATTGAAAGCTCTAGAAAACTTTTTGGAAGACTGAAAGCTTTAGATAGAGAGAAGATTGAAAGTGAATGAGTGAGTTGAAATGATCGAAATCCTTCTCTATTTATAGGAGTTCCAAAGGCAGACTTCTGTCAGAATTCGGGAAGAATTCGGGCAGAACTCTATGAGCAAATCTCGGTCAAATCCGCAACTGCAGGAGAACCAAGTTCCAAAGTTTCAAAATCACAACGGCCACTAACCGAACTCTGGCCGAACTCTGGCCGAACTCTGGTCGAGTTCTGTCAGGGTTAGGTTAGGGTTTTAAAAATAGGTTTTAGTGATTTTTGAAAACCTTTTTGTAAACATTTTGATAGGTCATTTTAAAAACATTTTGAACTATTTTGGGGATAGCCTATTTGCCAGTACGACTCGGTGTACAACATATTCCTAGACTCAAATAAAATGAAAATTACATTGCATAGGAAATATAGACTCGAGTAGGCAAACAGATCTTCAGTCTTGAACGGAGTGGATAGCCAATCTTGCTTATGTCCAAGAATCCGAGATGTCCCAACTAGCTTTGTATATCCAGACAGAGTTTGATCAATTATTAAAATCAGATTGACCATATGACCAATGGGCCAACAGGTATGCCTCCATCGGCTCGGAGGCAGGACCCGGTCATTCCAGAGGATCCTTTCCAGCAGCCGCCGCCTCCAGGATACGTGGACGCAGCTCAGATGTTCGTATATTTCCAACAGTTCATGGACAGACAGCAGGCTCGACAGGACAGGGACATGGAGTTGGCCGTCACGACAGCCGCAGCTCGACCCGTAGTGCAGCAGCCGAGGACACTCGGGATCGAACAGTTTCAGAAGATGAGCCCTAGAGACTTTTTGGGGACCGAGGGGATCCTATATGCCGATGAGTGTATCGAGCATATAGAGGAGATCTTTCGCTTGGCTAGGATACCAGCAGATCTTCAGATCGAGGCTGCAGCCAGCCGGATGCGAGATCTTGCTCGTACCTGGTATCAGTCAGACCCCAGGGTGGGGGTACATGGGCGGACTTGGGAGCAGTTCAAGGGCTTCTTCAAGAAGAAGTTCTTCCCAGATTCAGCACTCAGAGCCCTGGAGTCGCAGTTCGAGAGCCTAGTCCAGGGGAGTCTCTCAGTGGAGGAGTACGCCGGGGAGTTTGGCCGCCTCGGTAGGTTTATAGAGGGCTTGAGCGAGACGGCGAAGGCCTAGAGGTTCCGGAAGGGTCTAATCAAGGAGGTCAAGTCCTTGACCAAGGGCAACCGGGATGCTACATTCAAGGAGATCTTGACAGGAGCCTTGCTAGCAGAGGATGATCTTGAGCTTAGGCTCAAGAGAGGGAGAGACCCAGTTGGAGGCAGCAGCAACGGAGGCCAGGCCAAGAGGCCCCATTTTCAGCAGCAGTAGCTGAGGCAGTTTCTGCCGCAGCCGACCAGCAGAGGCCAGTTTACCAGCAGCAGCAGCAGCCGAGACAGCACCAGTAGGGTCAGAGACAGGATGGTACTTGTGCATACTACAAGAAGCTTGGGTACGTCTTCAATGAGTGCCGGAAGAGGTTGGGCCAGTGCCTAGTGTGTGGTTCATCAGACCACCAGATGAGGGAGTGCCGTATAGCACGAGCAGCTCCGGGAGGTGGAATCAGAGCTCCAGCAGGCCAGCAGAGGGGACTAGCCCTGCCGACGCAGCAGCAGAGGTTCGTCCAGCACCATCAGCAGGCCAGGGGAGGCCAGCAGGGGCGAGCTTTCACCATGGCAGCTGGAGATGCAGAGGTGATAGGAGAGCTGATTGCAGGTTCGATTCTACTTGACTCCAGTCCAGCCTTTGCATTATTTGATTCCGATGCTTCGTATAGCTTCATATCAGTATCTTTTATGATTAGACACAGTATCATAGCTGAATCGTTGCCTAGGACTTACAATATCACGACCGGGGGTGGCATTATCCTCGTGAGTGATATTTGTAAGGGTCGAAGAGTAGTTTTGGGAGGCTGTGAGTTGGAGGTGAGCCTGCTCGTTATGCCATTGCCGAACTACGATATAGTACTAGGCATGGATTGGTTGAGTAGGCACCATACCAGCATTGATTGCAGAGGGGGTAGAGTTCTCTTCAGAGCACCAGGGGAGCCAGAGTTCGAGTACTCCAGACGTCAGGTAGAGCAGAGCAGCGGAGTCTTCTGTGGAGTCTCGGTCGAGGAGCAGACGATTCCATACCCCTTGATAGAAGAGTATATGGATGTTTTCCCAGAGGAGTTGCCGGGACTGCCACCAGACAGAGATATAGAGTTCTCGATAGACTTGGTTCCAGGAGTGGAACCCATCTCTCAGCATGTCTATCGGGTGAACAACAGTGAGCTGGTGGAGCTGAAGAAGCAGGTGGATGAGCTACAGGACAAGGGCTTCATCCGCTCGAGTTCGTCGCCATGGGGTGCACCAGTGTTGTTCGTGCCAAAGAAGCATGGGTCAGTACGTATGTGTATTGAATATAGGGCACTCAACAACCTCACGATCAAGAACAAATACCCACTACCGAGGATCAACGATCTATTTGACCAGTTGAGCGAAGCTCGGGTATTTTTCAAGATTGATCTGAGGTCGGGATACCACCAGGTGAAGGTGAAGAGGGAGGATATTCCCAAGACCGCTTTCAGGACGCGGTACGGGCAGTTCGAGTTTTTGGTTATGCCGTTTGGGCTAACCAATGCACCCGCAGTGTTTATGAACCTTATGAACAAGGTGTTCCACCACTATCTGGATCAGTTTGTGGTGGTGTTTATTGACGACATCTTGGTATATTCCAAGACTGAGGAGGAGCACGAGGAGCATTTGAGGATCGTGCTGGAGACTCTCAGGAAGGAGCAGTTTTACGGGAAGCTCTCCAAGTGTGAGTTCTTCTTGGACCGGGTGGACTTCTTGGGGCATGTGGTGACTGGAGATGGTATCTCGGTTGATCCCAAAAAGATTATAGCAGTTGAGGCATGGGCAGCGCCGACTTCAGTTGCAGAGATCAGGAGTTTCCTGAGGCTGACAGGGTATTATCGGAGATTTGTGCAGGATTTCTCCCGGGTTGCAGAGCCGTTGACTCGGTTGACCCGAAAGGATGCTGAGTTCGTTTGGTCAGAGGAGTATCAGGCAGCTTTTGATGAGTTGAAGAAGCGGCTGACGACAACTCCGATTCTGACATTGCCTTCAGGATCAGGTGGTTTCACTATTTATAGTGATGCTTCAGGGAAGGGGCTGGATTGCGTCTTACAGCAGCATGGGACGGTGATTGCCTATGCTTCCAGGCAATTACGTCCTCATGAGAAGAACTACCCTACCCACGACCTGGAGCTGGCAGCAGTGATATTTGCTCTGAAGCTGTGGAAGTATTATCTGTATGGTGAGAGGGTGGCGATCTTCACAGATCACAAGAGCTTAAAGTATGTGTTCACTCAGAAGGAGTTGAACATGAGGCAGCATAGATGGTTGGAGTTGATAAAGGACTTCAACATTGCACTGCAGTATCATCCAGAAAAGGCCAACGTGGTTGCCGATGCCTTGAGTAGGTATCCGACAGCCATGTGTTTGACCATGGATCGGCATTTGCTTGCCGACTTGGAGAGCCTTGGGATTGAGGTGATCGTGCTCGGAGTGCAAATGCAGCTATGGGGGATGCAGATTCAGTCAGTCTTGGTGGAGAGGATCAAGTCGGCATAGTTTGAGGATGTTGCTCTGCAGTGTCTTCGAGAGCAGGTTCGAGCAGGATTACTGGAGGGCGAGTTTTCTCTTACAGAGGATGGTGCCTTGAGGCACGGTTCCAGGTTATGTGTGTCCAGTGGAGATCTCAGAGAGCAGGTTATGTAGGAGGCCCACAGATCTCAGTACTCTATACACTCGGGTGCCAACAAGATGTACCGAGATTTGCGAAAACATGTTTGGTGGTCAGGGATGAAGCGGGAGGTGGCTCGCTTCGTGGCTAGGTGTTTGGTCTGTCAGCAGGTCAAGGCAAAAAGACAGAGGCCCGGTGGATTGTTGCAGCCGCTGTCCATTCCCGAGTAGAAATGGGAGCATATCACTATGGACTTCGTATCAGGATTGTCGCGCACACTAGAAAGGAAAGACGCGATTTGGGTCATCATTGACAGGTTGACCAAATCGGCCCACTTCTTGCCATTTAAGGTGGGTACGTCTACAGAGAGGCTGGCGGAGATGTATATGCGGCAGATAGTCAGGATCCACGGAGTTCCGGTCAGCATCGTCTCAGATCCGGATAGCCGTTTTACTTTCCATTTCTGGAGGAGTCTGCAGACCAGCTTGGGCACTTAGCTCAAGTTTAGTACTGCATACTACCCCCAGACGGACGGACATTCAGAGCGGACTATTCAGACCCTTGAGGATATGCTGCGGACGTACGTCCTAGACTTTGGAGGTTCCTGGGAGGATCATCTTCATTTGGTAGAGTTTGCCTACAACAATAGTTTCCAGGCCAGCATTGAGATGTCACCTTTCGAGGCTCTGTACGGGCGTAGGTACCGTACACCATTATCCTGGGATGATGTTGGTGAGCGAGCTTTACTGGGGCCAGAGATGGTTGTTGATGCGGCCGAGAAGGTGAAGCTCATCAGGGATAGACTTCGCGTGGTGCAGGACAGACATCGGTACTGGGCCGATAGCCACCAGAGGCCATTAGAGTTTGAGGTACAAATTAGAGTAGGATTAGATTTAGGTTTATGTTTGTAATTTTGATGATGTTTGTTTATTATAATTAATTGAGACCTTGCTTGTGATTAGGTCGGAGACCAGGTTTTCTTGAGGATATCTCCGACTCGTGGTACGATACATTTTGGTGGAGGCGGGAAGCTTAGCCCGCACTTCATCGGCCCTTTCGTTATCAGCGGGAGAGTCGGTGATGTTGCATACAGGCTAGACTTGTCGCCTGTACTAGTGGGGATCCATAACGTATTTCATGTATCACAGTTGAGACGGTACGTGGTTGACCCTAGCCATGTGCTCGATCACTCAGAGATAGAGGTTAGGCATTCTCTCAGCTATCCAGAGCAGCCAGTGGAGATTCTGGATCGACGGAAGAAGGTTCTGAGGAACCAGGTGATACCCTTGGTGTGCGTCGCATGGAGGCATCATTCTCCAGGAGAGTCTACCTGGGAGCGGGAGGATGGGATGTGCGAGCGCTACCCTTATCTTTTTGGACCGTGAGGTATGCTTTCTATCCTTCTCATCAGTTGTATTTCGCCTTTCAATTTCGAGGACGAAATTCTTTTAAGGAGGGTAGATTTGTCACTACCATATTTCTAGTGTGAGGGTATTTTTGTCTTTTTTGGGGTAATTTAAATTTATTAGAATTAATTTGAATTTATGGGAATTTTTAGGAATTATTTTGGAATTGTTTGGACTAGATTGATTTTGGCTAGTTTGGACCCATGTAGACCAACCTAGGAGCTAACCCTAGTTAGTATGAGCTTGGTTAGGATTTATGACTCTAGTCTAACCTAGCCTAATCTTTGGTTTGGTCATTAGAACCTAATTAGTAATAGAAATTAGAAAGTCATAAGTCATGACTTATGGTTTGAACCAATTAATACAACAACTTAGCCATAGCCTATGTAACTTGGCCCAAAGCCCAAACTACCAAACCCTAATCCCTAGGAAGTGATGGCCGGCCACCTATCCTCATTGGGATTCCCCCACTATAAAACCCCTCCTAAAATCTAGGGCTAGCCTCCTTCCCTAGGAAATTATTTCAAGAAAAGAAAGAGGTGAGTCTCCATGTAAACTATAGAAAATCCATTGTAGGTCCTTTTTCTCCCAAACTAGTTGCATTAGATCCTAATATTATTGTTCTTGCTATTATTGGAAATTTGTTTCAGTTTGAGGTTATTTTGATTGGATTGGGATACCAAGAAAGGAGCTCACAAAGGGGATTTTTCATTGGAAGTTCATCAATAGTTAACTTTGTCATTCCTCCATGGATTTTCAATTTGTCTTCATGATTAGGGAGCCCTAGGAGTCCCCTAAGTACCAGTATAGGTTTTGTGTCGGGTATCCTAAGTTTCGTGTCCATTTGGATACGTATCATGACTGTAGCCTAGGTGTTTGTCGAAATGCCACTGAGGGCATTTCGATCTTGTTTGTGCATTGTTTTTGCATAGGAATATTAGTTTTAATCTTGCTTATTAATTTCTGTTTGTATGAGGTAGTGTTTGTGTCGCTTTGTGTCGGATTCGTGTAGTGGACACGCGCCGCACGAGCTCGCGCGCGTGCTACAGTGTTCTCCTGCCACTCGGGTGTCCTAGCGGACACGACACGACACTATTTAGAATGAAATTTTGGTGACACTTAGGACACATGACTGTCATGACACAGACCAATTTTTAGCTCATCTTATCGAGCAGATTGGGAGAAATCCCACCCGTACCGATTTCACACTGCACGTCGCACTGTTGAAAACACGCACTGATACGGTGTTGTAGCGTCGGACACGACACAATAGGACACTGTGCAGGTTGACCTAGACCTAGCCCTAGTATAGGGGTACACGTGTGTGCAAGCACGAGGCCTAGTTTGGCCTGTGTCGTGTGCACGATACGCGTGTACACACGCGCGAGCCTGTGCACACTGCACAGTGCCTGTGTGCACTGTGGGTGTTTGTTTTCTGTTTGGACACGATTGTGTCATAAGGGTGGACATGTGTGGACCCTGGGACACACTCACATAGTATATTTTAGTTACCAACCACTGTTTTGGTGTTTTAGTTCAATTCTTGATGTTCAATTCTCAAATTTCCTAAATTCCTGATACATACTTTTTCCTGTATTTTCCAGTTTTATAATTCAAACTTTGGCAGTTAAATTGATCTATTTAACTGAGGTTAATGGTTGGTTTAAGTCCCTAATACTACACTCCTATATGTTATCTAACTGTGGTTCAATTTTTGTGTTGATTGGTGTCTTGTTGATTTCGAAATGAGGATTGGGAAAAACTGGAAACTGTTATGCAGTTCTGAAATTAATTTGGGTTTCAGTTTTGATTGCTTTGATCCTCTTTCTCCTTGCTGTTTTACTGTGCATCGATTTCCTTTCCTTCCTTTCAATTGTTTAACCTGAGAATGGAGGTTGGAAGTATTGGATAACTACATTCCAGTTTGCATTGTTGTAATAACCTGGATTGATTTCCTTTCCTTGCCTTATATGTTAATATTTAGACTAACTTGAGGTTTGATTATATGACTGAAAACTGAGAATAGGTTTGGAACCTGAGATTGATGTGAAGTCTCACATTGCCTTGAGTGCTGTATGATTGGGGGAGTTTTGATCCCTATTTAACTGATGCTATGCTTCACATGGTCATGAACTCTGATTTCCTGTACCTTAGAACTACTGTCACAGCCTATCTAGACCCACCACACCCAATTACATTCACACACACACACATTGTCACTCTCTTCACTCCCTACCTCTCTATACACATTGCCATATTCTAATTCCTATGTTCTTGTATATAATTGTATTTACATATATAGGAGATGCATATATGTATCCTATATATTATAATATATGTGTATTATAATTAGTGATATGTATATATATAATTTAAGTATGTGAGTGTAATGTATAGGGATGTGTACCTATATATATGCAATGTATTATGTATATATGTGGATACATATATATGGGAATTATATATATGATGTTATGTGTGGTGTACCTATAGGTAGCCATATGTATATATATATATATATATATATATATATATATATATATATATATATATATATATATATATATATATATATATATATATATATATATATATATATATATATATATATATATATATATATTTACTATGTGATTTCCATGTGTAGCCTAGATGTTATATAAGTTGTGTGAAGTTGGTTTGACTTGTGTTATATAGGTTGTAAGGACTTGGTATGCTAGCATAGGCTAGTTTAGCATTGTTTAGACTAGTATGGACTAGTTAGGCCTAGAATAGACTATTTAGACTTGGTTGACCTAGTTTGACTTCTAGGGTTGACCAGAGTTGACCAAGAGTTGACTTTGGCCTAGTTTGACCTAGAATCATGTAGAATGCATAGTAGGACTTTATTTTACTATTCTGGACTTGTTGTGACTTGTGCTGTTCTGATTAGGAGCCAGACACCACTCCTCGGACAGTACTTTCATATTGGACACTCAGATACCAGGCGAGTACATTCTCTGATCATTTCATATCCCGCTTAGAACTATTTCCTGCAGTAGATTACTTTACTTGTACTGTCACGTTGGTCACACGGATTGGTACTATATGGATCCCTTCTTGAGATGTTATCCTTAGGGAGCATCGGGTACTCTATGTTCTATGCGTTTCACTTACATAGCGTATCACTATGCTTCGTTGATTCTTCGATCACTTATGACATATACTCTTATGATCACAGAGTCTTCCTGGAATTCTTATCCCATTTATGGGTCTACTATGTATCACCCTTCGGGGGCTTATCACCTTTCGGAGGCTTACCACCCTTTGAGGGCTTATCACCCTTCGGGGGCCTTACATAGTATCATAACATAACCTGGTTGGATCCTTGTGTATTGATTGGGGGTACGGCGGAGTAGAAGTAGACATGTGAATAATACAAAAGTAGTATCTTATCAGAATCTCTTCCACAGTGTTTTATCAGAATCTTCTATGCCATTTACATGTCTATATTGTACTCTGACTCACTAGCCACATGTTAGCTCTTTATTTATAGTAGATATTTCTATTACAGCTTTCTCTCTCTGTTTACATACTGCACTTCTTTCAGTACTTGTATCTTACTTTACTGCATGATTATATCTTCTAACCTGCTATGAACTGTTGAGATGTACTGTACTCGCTCCTGTCCTGACTGGACCTGTTGAAAATATTACAGAGGACGAGGAGGAGGCTTGCCTGGATACCTACTACGGGGCAGCCTTAGATGACACCTGCGAGCTGGACCCTCAGGAGGACCCAGCTCTAGCTGAGGATATCACCCCGATTGCCTAGATTAGATTAGTTAGGCTTATTTTACTTTATGCAGTCTTGAGACATGTTTTAGCTAGACTATATTTGGAGTTCAGAGTTGTATATATTCTTTCATTCTGTATCTGAGACCATGTACTTCTGGATATTGTTGGGATTATCTTAGACTACTTTTCATCTATTTATTTCCTTGAGTTCTATTTCATATCGTGCTATCTCTTCCTTAGTTGTGATTGAGTTTTACTGCTATGTCACCCCCATTCGGGGAGTATAAACTGTTTAGATATATATTGTTAGATGTATGTTGACCTAGGACAGCGTTCTACCGCCGACACTGCGGCGTAGGCTTGGCGTTGTTACGTTCTCGTACCCTCACAGTGGGTGCGGGTCGTGACAAATTCCCTCAGAGGTAGTACGACATTAGGGAACGGAGTGAACTCCGCTGGGGATTGGGTGTTTTACTCAAAGGTAATATGGACATGGTAAACACAAAATTTTTGGTGGTAGGATCTTTCTTACTTAGAGGTAATATGGACATGGCAAGGATAGACCCTACCGGTGTATAGAACGATTCAGAGGTAGTGTGGACGTGAAAGGTTCTATGGATAATTACAACAATCATGGGGTATTATCATGGAAGATATGTCTACTCAGAGGTGTTATGGATATTGTAGGCACAAACTTCGCTAGGGTGTAGAATAATAATTCAGAGGTAGTATGGATGTAAAATATTTTCTAGATAGTTGTGACAACACAAGGTTTTCATGGAAGGGACGACTACTCAGTGGTAATACGTACGTGGTAGACACCAACTTCATTAGGGTGTAGAATAACAATTCAGAGGTAATATGGACGTAAAAGATTTTCTATGGGGGAGTTATGAAAGAGGTGAAGTCAGTAATAGAATTCACGGACAGCCGCGAGGTATGTGGAAACCTACGCTGATTTGAACTTCAGACATAGTATTTCTTTAGGAATTTGCCATTGATTGGCATCATTTGCAAGTTGCCGTTGGGTTTGGTCAGTCGGTAGGCTCCACTGGAGTAGGCCGCCTCTATGACGAACGGTCCTTCCCACTTGGGCTCGAACTTCCCAGCCGTCTTGTGAGTCATCACCATTGGTCTTCGAACTGATAAGACGAGGTCACCCACTTGGAATGTTCTTTCCCGAACCTTTCTGTTGAAGGCCCCAAAAATTTGAGCTTGATAAAGCTTGATACGTTGCTGAGCTAGCAGACGCTTTTTGTCCAACACCTCTAACTCTGGTAGCCGCCGGCGTTGATTGTCTTCATCAGTCAGCTAGTTGGTGATGGCTACCCATAAAGACGAGATATGGATCTCCATAGGCAGCACCGTCTCGCTTCCATAGACAAAGAAAAATGGTGTGTTGCCCATGGGTGTCCGGACAATCATGCGGTAAGCCCAGAGACATTCACCCAGCTTCTCATTCCAGTCGTGCTTATTAGTAGATACGACTTTCTTGAGCAGCTTGACAATAGTCTTGTTGAATGCTTCAGCTAAGCTGTTGATGCCATATTTTGTATTCGGTTCTTATCATAGAACCGATTATTTGCAAAAACAAAAGTATAAACTTTATTTAACAAACTTTGTAAAGAGATTACAAAAATTCTGGGAAAGTACAACTGTAGGAATCCAATCTAGAAGACGATTGCTTTATCCCTTGGACGATGTGAACTTTGAAGACGATAGCCTCTGAAATTGAAGGCAAAAGCCTCAGAAGAATGTAGCAACACTTGGGGAAGAACTCCTGAACTCTCTGATATTTCTGAACTTTTATGTCTGATCCCCTGGAATGAAGACTTGAAACTCTATTTATAGAGTTCTGAAAATAACTAACTTTTAGTTATTCTGAATGGCGCAAGTTGGATTGCGCATACACTGGATTGCGCAGCATTAGACTGCGCAGGCAGTTGTCTGATCGTGGGCCAACTGTCTTGGACACATGGTATCATTTGATTGAAATGCACATGATCGTGTACAGACGGTTGCCACGTTGTGAGCAATTGATGGCATGAATGCCACGTGTACATTTGTCAGTTATCATGATGAAGTACGCCACTTGAATTGCGCTGACTTCAGATTGCGCTGGGCTGGATGGCACAATAGTCAGTCCGATAGATTGTGCTGTATGTACAGCTGTCCTCGAGCGCTGTGCGGCACAATAGACGAACAGTCTCCTCGTTCTCTGTGCTGTCAGTTGTCAGAAGATTTGATTGTGTCAGGTAATGATGACATGGCCACGTCAGCTTGCGCTCTTAAAAGTGTGCGCAGTCCAGTCTGCACAATCTGGATGATGCGCAATCTGACTTCTGCGCAATTTATTTGAAAGATGTATTTCTTGATTTTTATGACTTTGTTGATGGGTGCAACTTGATTTTTTAGGACCTACAAGACCCCCTTCAAAGTTTTCGAAAGTTGAATTTATTCAAAATTTTGAAATACATTGAATTTTGAATTTTCAATCAAGTTGCGCACGTGATGATGCTGTCTGCGTAATCGGAGGGATTACCCCTATTTATTCGGCGCAATCTGAGGCGGCCGTTGCTCTTTGAAAAACTATAAATAGTTCCCTTCGTCCTTCATATTATCATTTACTTGTTTTCATTGTGCTTGAGAGAGAGAAATCCCTGAGCCTACTCCGACTTCACTCTTTCTTCCCCGTCGACTTCATGGCTCCCAAGCGCTCCTCCACCGCCAATAAGGGCAAGGCCCCCATCGAGTCTTCGGCTCGGGTTACGCCGCGCCCTTTCCGACACGAAGCTGCGCACCCTGCTTTACGAGGTAGACAACCCGATCGAAAACCCTTTTTAGGGTTTTTCGACTTTACTGAATCTTAAAATCCATCTCTTTTTAGAGATGTGATCATACTGCGCCACCTTGTTTAGGGTTTTGGTTGCACGAACCCATTATTCTTCATTTTTATGAAGAATATCTTCTCGCACAATCGGTTGAATTGTGCTGGCAAAAGTCAGCACAATCGGCTGATTTGCGCAAGATTGTCAGCGCAATCTGATGCTTGCGCAAGCTTTATCCGCGCAATCTGATGCTTGTGTAATCTGATGTTTGCGCAATCTGATGTTTGCGCAATCTGATGACAGAATCTCTGACTTAATTTGTACTAAATTTTGTTTTTTCTGTTTGATGCAGTTGATACCAGAGAGGACCCAAATTATGAAATCTTCACAGTAACTTTAGCTGAGCCAGAATTCAAAGAAGACTTATCCCATGTACTCTTCCCACAATATGCCCTTCCATCCTCTCGCCAAGCTATCCTGATAACTCAGGATAATAAAACTTTGCTAAGTCTGATAAATGGACAGCCCTTGCAATCTGCTAACGCCATCACGCACAAGAAACCTATGTTCCAATTCGGCGAAGCCATTGATAAAAGTTCTCAACCAAGACCCCGAGTTGAGTCGAGAACTTTCCAAAGGAAGGAGAAACTGATCCAGTTACCAGACATAGCAAGATGCCTTTCTCTAGCACGATATGCTCATGCAAGCCATCCTAGGAGGATGGACTGGGACATTACTCCTCTTCAACATGCACGGACAGAAAAAATCTGTGTCAAGAAAGGCCCGAACAATAGAGACATGTTCTATAGTTCTTCTGAATGACACAGCACTTTACTAAGAGGGTTGAAGCCATGTTGTATCCCCCCTGAGAACTCGTCTTTGTTGCTGCCGGTAAGGACACCGATTTTTGCTAACGAGTATGCAAAGGCGGAGGGTAGATATCCGGATCAAGACATCCGGCTGACAGGTTTGGTAAACCCGGAGAACAGGAGATGGAACTGCATAGCCAACTGGGCATTGGCTCAGTTTGAAGATAAACTTAGAGAAATCGAGCTTTATAACACGGTATATGCTACCGTGTATGGCTTCCATCCAAACCCTCATCTGTTTCTAGCCCTAGCAGAGAGGTATAACTATAGGACAGGACGTTCATGACGCCCTGCGGGGAGATGGGATTGGCTCTCCATGAGATGAAGTATATCTCATGCCTACCAACTGGAGACTCCCCTTATGAGGAGTATGTTCCTACAAACGACGAGTTAGAGAGACTGCGTCGGGAAAATCCAGAAGTGGTAGCAGTTTTCGACGAACTACTGTGCCATTACAATATATGCTCCATGTATTACCTGAGTGGCTCTTCCAGCACATGTTATTCCTCCAAATGGTTACCTTATCTTTTTTTAACCATATCGTTGAGAAAAAGACCAAAGATTATGACTCTTGCAACCCAACTTTCTTTCAACCTCTCAGCAACAGTGAAGTGATAAAGCTGATGGAAGAGAATAAGAGGATGGATACCAAAGTTACTGATGAACACCAATATCCTTCGCTCAAGCCCGGGGATTTTGTTGAGAGCTTTATAAGAATGGGCTACAGGTCCATGTCTAAAGAAGCTCAGCTGGCAGGATTTATGACATACTGGCTCCGCCGATTTGTTGTACCTGGGGCAAGCACCGTGGACCGCTTCCACCGCGACGTACTCTTCGCTGCCGTCCGGTTAGTCTTCGGCTACCAGATGGATTTGTTATCAGCGATGACCTATAGAATAAATACAGGTCTTCGTCTGTATGTCGACTCAATGATCAAGTGGAAGGGTGAGAAAGGAAACCTCCCAAGACTGGAGTTGCCCTACACCTATCTGTTCGGATGGTTGCTTCTGCATCATCCATCTCTGAGGAACCCCGACATGGGGGCAGTTAGCGGCAGCTTTCTGCGTAGATTCTCCCGAAGCAAGTGGGTATACGTTAGTCTGAAGGACTGCAGACGTGCCCTCAACCTTGGCAAGGGATGGAACTTTTATAGCTTCGCTCCTCCAGCTGGTTACGAATTCATGGCGACAAATATGGTTGATCTGGGGAGGCAGCCACTGGGCCGAGCAGCTTTTGAATGGCTGAAGGCGATTAGACCATCATATTTGGTATAAAGATTTGAAGAGGAATGCTACCTTGAACCATATCTGCCGAGTCGCTTCGCTCGTCAATTTGGTTATGACCAATTCCATGTGGGCAACACAATAACTTGCCTACAAGGAAGGGGGTACCTGATCGACGGTGCGAGAGCATGGGCCTACTATAATGCTCGAGACACTAGGACAGTGTTCTCAATGCCTAACAAGAATGATAATGGCCCCAAAATGCTATACACATATTCGTTGTTCTACATAGCTGCCAATAGATTTGTGGAGAACTTTAGTCTTATTGATAGCTTCGCAACAGCGGCACGTCTGAAGAAAGGGGCCACTGCTACATTAGCTCCAGCAAATGATAAACAACATGAACCGGTGGATGATCCATTAGAAGCTTCCAGAAAAGTAAACTTTCCTGAGGAAGTTAATCAACCACTGAGAATTTCTCTGAAAGTGGTTAAGTCTCCGGCCAAAGAAAAAAAGAGAAGGAGAGAAGAACCTCCTTCTCCAGTCGTGAAGAAGAAGTTGATCTTGGAACCATCATTAGAGAAGGTCACTACTAGATCACAATCCCGACAATTGGCTGAATCAACCCAAGAAGAAGCAGCTACGTCGACCTCTATTCAGAAACAGGTCGAGGTAGTAAATGTAGAGAGTCCTGAGAGGCCTCTACATAGAAAGAAATTGGCCCACAGACGAAGAAAAAGAACGGTCTCTCCTCCAAGGCAAATCTTGTCTTCTGTAGTGGGGAATGCTGCAGCGGGAATTACTATGTCATCTCCTACTCCCGCCTCTGAGCTTAGTCCAGAGAAGAGAGAGGAAACTAAACAGAGAGAGGAGGCGGCAGAGCCCAGAGAAGAATTTAAGCAGAGAGAAGAGGCTGTAGAGCCCAGAGAAGAGGAAGCTGTACGCTCTCCTTCACCAGCGGCAGTAACGACTCATCTTTCTGTTACACCGGTAACAGCCCGCGAGGAGGAAGATCGTCTAATGATTGACGCACTAAATGATTGCGACTTCGGTCTGCAAGATTATGTTGATCAGGTCGCTACAACTGCCAGCGGGAAGGTACCTGAAGAACATGAAAGCGAGGAGAGTACATCATCAGAAGATATTGATGATACACAGAATCCTGAAGGGGATGATGAAGTGCATGTATCTGCAGAAGCTGCTGATGACACCTTGGATCCTGAAAAGATATTGAGGTACAGGTATCTCTGAAAAAGATAGCAGACGAAGAAGTGGACCTGGAGGAAACTCCTGCTGTTGATCCCCAAGGTATAGAATGAAATTAGCAATCTTCTTTTAATAAATTGATAGCTGACATCTTTATTTTTTATCCATACAGAACTCAGATCTTCTCCAGCTCCTCCAGCATGCACAGATATAGTGCTTGCAACGACGATAGCTAGTAGTAGCCATCATTTATCATGTGGCTCTGAGGCAGGCAGTAGCCAGGCAGTAATGTCTAAGGCTACATCTGCTAGACTGGAATCTGTTCCAACAGATGACAGGCCTGATATTGGACCAAGCCACGGTAAGATTGCTTTCATCTTTAATCTTCTTTGACATTAGCAAATGACAGGCAAAATGACAAAATTTTAATTTTGTAGAGGAACAACAGGAAGGAGCAACCAACTCTACTCTAGCTCCTTTATTTAAAGAGCCCTCCATTGAAGTGCAAGAGACTGAACATCCTGCCGCTTTATCGTCAACAGGAGTAGCTGCTACTCCTGGTGCTTTGGCTACCAATCAGTTTGTCATTAAATCATTTACCAAGTTCTTCTTTGATTCATTGGGGCCTTTAATAAATAGAGTGATGGAGAAGAAAGAGGCTGATTTCTCCACTGTTAGAGGTCCAACCTCTTATTTGGTAAATGCCATCCGCGATCAAGGTGATGAGGCTCAAGCCACTTTTCTTGATCACATATTAAATGAGCTGGAGACCTCAATAAATAGCTACAAAGAGCTAAACAAAGGAGAGGTAGAACTTTTAGTGCAAGCCGAGTTTGAACGAATGTCTCAAGAGGCTGCGGTTGAGAAAGTTAACTTCCAAATTCTCTTGGATACTTTCACCGCCAAATCTGCTGAATACAACTCCAAGGTGGAAACAGTGACCTCTGTTGCTGAAAGAAAAAAAAAGAAAATTGCTGAATTGAAAGCAGAGATTGCTCGTCTTCAGGAAAAACTAGAAGATGAGGTCATCCAATATCAATCTGCAATTCAACAACTTGATGTTCTAACTCAAGAAAGGGATGAATATGCTGTGGCTCATAATGCTGAAATCACTCGCCGAATAGTAACTCTGCCAACCTTCAATGAAAAATCTGGGATGGAAGAAGCCAGAAAGAGAGTGATGGAATCTCGTGAAGAGCGTCTGCAAATTCTGAAGCAACAGATTGCCCATCTGATGACACCTCCAGCTTAGTATAAAAATATCTTGTATCTTCTTGTTTTGCAATATGAATCTTTGTAATGTCTTAAATTTTGATCAATAAAAGACAACTTTTTGGGGTTCTATTATTTATTGTATATCTTATTCAGATATAAATAATAGCGATAGAAAATATATTCAGAGGTACAGGACATGATATATTTCTTGATTCTGGAAAATAATTATATTCAATTATATATGCTCAGAGGTAATATGGGCGTGGCAAATATAATTTATTGAATATCATTATTTCAATAGACAACTTAATAAAAAATGACAAGTTGCTGATAAGAACGAACTGGATGATTCGTCAAAATGTGTGAACAAAATGAATCGTCAGGATGAACGGGTGAACCCTCAGATGATATGGTGGTGAAATAAACGGGTGAACCGTCAGATGAATTGAATGGACGGTAAATCGTCTGACGAATGTAATGAACGGATGAACCGTCAGACAATGAACGGACGAACCGTTAAATGAATATAATGAACGGGTGAACCGTCGGATGGATTAAATGAACGGATGAACCGTCAGATGATGAACGGACGAACCGTCAAATGAATATAATGAACGGGTGAACCGTCGGATGGATTAAGTGAACGGATGAACCGTCAGATAATTGTGGATGGAATGAACGGGTAAACCATCGGATAGATGTGTGAACGGATGAACCGTCAAAGGGAATGAATGGACGAACTGTCAGATGATGGACAGGTGAACCGTTGGATGAATGTGTTGCTTCATAGTCTTACGACGCTCTGTCTATAAATAGCACAGAAAAACAGATGAGATGGTCACGTTCACTTTTCAACATAAAGATGTCGTCTGGAGATGTATCCAGGAAGGCTGAGATCGTCCCGAAGGTGGAAGTAGGGACTGAAGAAAATCCAATCGAGCCGGCTCAACAAAAGCAGATGGCAGCGGGTGAAGGTTCATCTGCCCCCAAGCCGCCAAAGGACTTCTTGGACTTCCTTCTCGAACCAGGGAAGACTGAAGAAGAAGAAGCTATGAGAATAGTTGCTTGCAAGTTCCTGGTGGGTTCCAGCAAGAATGTTCTTGACTCTTTTGCTGATCATGTCTTTGATAAGGACGGGAGTGGTCTGCGTCCCAATTTCGAGAAGGATGATAGTAACCTTCCTTGATATTATGTACTATCATTCAAGATGAAATAAAACTAAATTTTATTTATGAACTTGTCTGATAATTACAATCACTATTACATTTATACATAGTATTTCTTGAGGAATTTGCCATTGATAGGCATCATTGCAACTCGACCATCCATTTCTGTGAGTTGATAGGCTCTATTTGAGAAGACTTTGCTTACAATATATGGACCTTCCCACTTCGCATCGAACTTGCCTTTGCTTGAGTGAGTCATTGTCATAGGACGTCTGACAGTTAGAACGAGCTCTCCTTTCTGAAAGGCTCTGACTTTAACTTTGCGGTTGAAAGTCTTTGAGATGCGGGCTTCGTATAACTCAATATGCTGTTGAGCCAATAGTCGCTTCTCATCAAGCGCTTCTAACTCTTGAAGTCGGAGAAGATCGTTGTTCTCTGTCGTAAGCTCGTTAGCGATAGCAATCCTCAAAGACGGAATTTGGAGTTCCAGAGGTAGAACTGCTTCACAGCCGTACACCAAAGAGAAGGGTGTACAGCCTGTAGAGTTACGGACCGTAGTACGGTAGGCCCAAAGACATTCTCTAAGCTTTTCACTCTAATTTCGTTTGTTAGTAGACACAAACTTCTTGAGGACCTTGATGATAGTCTTGTTGAAAGCTTCAGCTAAGCCATTAGCAGCAGGATTGTAGGCTGTCGAGGCGACATTATCAATCCGATGATCGTCACAGAACCTTGTAAACTTTTGGCTGATGAACTGAGGTCCATTGTCGTGGATGATTCGTCGAGGTACACCAAATCTATAGATGACATGGTGTTTGACGAAATTGATGATGCTGCTCGTCTTGACTTCAGCCAATGGTATAGCTTCGGTCCATTTGGAGAAGTAGTCGGTTATTGCCAGTAAGAACCGATATCCTCTAGAAGAAGGAGGATTGATGGGACCTATAATGTCCATGCCCCAAGCTTCAAAAGGCCAAGAAGCGGCCGTCGGATGCAGAAATTCTGAAGGTTGATGAATAAAATATGTATAGATTTGACAAGCTCGATATTTTCTTGCGTATTCGATGGCATCTGATACCATAGAGGGCCAATAATAACTCATTCGCCGGATGCGATCCTGTAGTTTAGGACCGGGTTGATGTGCTCCACAGACACCGTCGTGAGCTTCACGCAATACTTGCTTTGCTTCATCACCAGCAAGACAGCGTAAAAGTAAACCATCATAAGTTCACTGGTAGAGTGTCTTGGTGGTCTAATTGTAATAAAATTGCAGAGACCGCCGACGAATACTCGTAGCTTTCTTGGGATCTTTAGGTAGTATATTATGGACTACGAAGTCGATGAAAGGAGTTCTCCAATCTTCATTGATAACATTGACTTCAGTAAGATTACTGAACTCAATATTACGATTGTTTTCAATGCAGAACAATTCTCGATTAGAGATGACCACCACTTGCTGTCTTTTGATAGGGATGGCTAAGACTGCTGCAAGATTGGCCAAAGCATCGGCTTCAGTATTGCAAGCTCGACGAACATATTCGATGAAGAAATCTTTGAATGATGTAGCCATGTTGATTGCTTCTTCATAGTAAGGCACTAGATCTTGATGACGAACTTCATAAGTCCCTCCAACCTGGTTAACAACCAGCTTAGAGTCACCAT
Source organism: Iris pallida (assembly GCA_029216955.1). Lineage (NCBI taxonomy): Eukaryota > Viridiplantae > Streptophyta > Magnoliopsida > Asparagales > Iridaceae > Iris > Iris pallida. Next base: position 2,921,720 of record JANAVB010036019.1, read on the forward strand.
AGACTTCAAGATACTCGACATCAAGTTGCTTGGCTAGCTGAAGGCCGATAAGTAGAGCATTGTATTCTGCCACGTTGTTGGAACAAGGCTCATCTACGGAGTATGCTCTTTGAATAGCTGACCCGTCCGAAGAAACAAGGACAACTCCAACTCCTGCGACAATGGCACCATTGGGTCCAATCCTGGATGCACCATCAAAGAATAGACGCCAAGTAGGAAATTCTTCAGAGATTGTATTAGATTCCAATGTTTCGTCTGGAATTTTATCATAGAGTTTAGATGTCTCTGGAACAGGATGAGCTGCTAAGAAATCCGCCAGTGCTTGACCTTTGACAGACTTTTGAGGAACATATACCACGTCATATTGGGCTAGCAGAATGGCCCATGTAGCCAGCCGAGAATTGAGTGTGCTAGGCTTCTTCATCAGTACCCGAAGTGGATTAACTTGGGATATGACATGAATAGTTTTGCCAATGATGTAATGCCTCGTCTTTTGAACAGCGAACATAAGAGCTAAGCATTCTTTTTCAACCGGACTATAACGGTGTTCAGCACCAATCATGGTACGACTGAGATAGTAGATAGCTTGTTCATGGCCTTCTTTGTTCTTTTGGGAAAGTAAAGCACCCAATGAATAGTCCATAGCACGGACATACATTAAGAATGGTATGCCAGAGATTGGTGGCACTAAGACTGGTGGGTTCATGAGATACCACTTTATGTCGTCAAATGCTCGTTGATATTCTTCAGTCCAAATGAAAGATACATCCTTCTTTATGAGTTGAGTGAATGGTCTGCAGCGTCCAGACAGATTCGAAATAAATCTCCTGATGTACGCAAGTCGACCTTGGAATTCTCGTAGCTCTTTTAGGTTGCGTGGAGGACGCATCTCTTGAATGGCTTTGATCTTCTCGGGATCCACGTGTATACCCTTAGAGGTAATGACGAAGCCGAGAAATTTGCCACTAGAGACACCCAAGAATGACTTGGTGGGATTCATTTTGAGTTGATGTTGGCGCATGAGATTGAAGATAGTTCTCAAGTCTTGGATGTAATCTTCCTTTAGACGACTTTTAACAGCAATATCGTCGACGTAGCATTCGACAGTCTTGCGCAGATAATCTCTAAAGATGGTACTCATGGCTCATTGGTATGTTGCACCAGCGTTTTTGAGACCGAATGACATTACAGTATAGCAGTAGACTCCGCGAGGAGTGCAGAAAGAAGTATGCTTTTCGTCTTCAGGATTCATTCGAATCTGATTGTATCCGGAGAATTCTTCTATGAAAGATATTCGCTCGAACCCGCAGGTGTTGTCAATCATGACGTCCGTGATAGGGAGAGGAAATTTATCTTTTGGACATGCTTCATTAAGATCCCGAAAGTCGATGCAGACTCGAACTTTGCTGGTTTTCTTTAGAACTGGGATGACATTGGCTACCCAATCAGGATGCTGCTCTTCTCTAGTAAAGCCACAAGCGATGAGCTTCTTGACTTCATCGTCGATTGCGTCCATTATTTTTGGCTTAAAATGCCGTTGTTGCTGTTTGACCGGTTTTGCATTCGGCAGGATGTTCAATTTGTGAGTAGCAACTTTGGGATCTAGTCCTGGCATGTCTTCATAACTCCAGGTAAAGACATCAATGTATTCTTTAATCAGAAGAATTAATTCTTGTTTATCTTCCTCTGGGAGGTTCTTGCTGATGAATATTGGATGAGGTGACCCGCTCTCTCCTACATCAACTTGAACTAATTGATCTTCGGTAGGAGGTTCCATTTGTTCGAATCGGAGTTTCCATTGGGTATCCATTCGTTAAGCCCAAGGATCTGTTTCAGGATTTTCTTTAATATCCTCATCATAGCCTTCTGGAAGTTCAACGGAGACCATGTTAGAAGATACAGTCAATCGATGAACTTGACCGATGCTGGTGTCAGAATCCCATGATCTGGAATCAGAAGAGTTAGAGCGCTTCTCACTATCTGATTCAGAAGCTGCTGGGGATAATACCGGAGGAGAAGCATATCCAAGACCTCTTTTGGTCTTGCTGTAGTACATTTCTGACTTCCCTTTCGGAACAGCCGTACAGATATGAGTTCTTCGACCCTTATCGTAGTTGAGGCCACTCTTGAAGTCATAACCCATCTTTCGGATGATGTCTTTTGATTGTTGACTGTAACGACGGAGTTGGAGATGCCCCATATCATTACTTTTGCTATCATCCGTGTAGCTGAATTGTTGTTCCGGTCCTTTACTAAAAAGTATTGGACTTTCGCCTTTCTTACGAGCAGGAACAATACGATATGAATCTTTTGGGTGTTCGAATGAGACTTCTCTTTGAAGAGACTGTACAACTCCCATCGTAAATGATTGAAAGCTATCTAACATATCCAAATAGCACTTAGCATGATAAATGACATCAGTATACTAGAAAGTAGATGCTTTTCCATTGATTTCTATATTTGTATTTACAGCAAGACCTTTAGCCTTAGCAGGCTTGGTCAGATTGATTACAAGAGGGGGAGAAGAAGAACGTGGAGGAGGATTGGCTTTGTTACGACGAAGGTCGATAACAAGCGGCTCAGAGGAGATGAGCTCCCTTTTTTCCTTGTTATGAGTTAAATCAATAACAAGTAGCTCAGGAGAGGTGAGCTGCCTTTTTTCCTTGGTACGACGCAAGTTAATAACAAGTGGCTCAAAAGAGGTGAGCTCCCTTTGATCTTGATCATCAATTGATTGCTTCTGGACTGGCAAGTGAATAGCCAGTGGTTTGGAGGACTGAGGACGAGAAACACGTCCTTTGACAAAAATGATAAGGGTATCATTAAGCACTGTTTCTTGCTCTTCTTCAGTATCCAGAGACAGGACAACCTTCATGAATTAATCCTTGTACATACGAGCATCGTTGCAGTATGCTTCGACGCCTTTCAAAGGATAGAGATCAGCAACCTCCTTTTGCACCTCTCCATTATCATCAACATATTTAAAGCATTGATGGAGAGTCGAAGGGACAATGTTATGTTCGTGTAGAAATGGTCTTCCCAGCAAAGCATTGTAAGAACAACCATGATTTTCAATGATGTAGAAGGTAACCTTTGTGCGAAGATTGCCTATTTGAAGTTTTAGGTGGATCTTGCCCAGAGGCTCACTCCTTCCATGATTGAATCCAAGGATGGTGGTGATTGTACTGGAAAGACTATGCACTGTGATCTTCAATGCATCCAACATTGTCTTCGGCATGATGCTGAGAGCAGATCCAGGATCTATCAGAATACGATCGACTTTCATCGAGTCGACATATCCTGTATAGTAGAGAGGACGGTCGTGCCTGTTGTCTTCCATCAACATGTCATCTCATGTGAAAGTTATGTTTGGAATTAACTCCAGCACACTATGACAATGGAGGCAAGAGACTGGCTCTGCTTTCGGCTTCTTCAGAAGAGCTAGACAAGTTTTAGCTTGCATGAGAGCTTCGCTCAGAGTTTTCCGAGTCTCTTTGGAGAGGCGCAAGAGCTCGAAGATGGACAGCCGGGCCGGTGTATTGGCTAGTTGAGCCAAGATATCAAAGTTATAAGGCTTTTCAAGTCCTGAGGGAGATGACTTCTTCAACGGTTTGTTGAAGCGGACTTGTTATTTGCCTTTGTCAGCGACCGTCGGCTTGGGAGGAGTAGACTCTACAACTGGTGAGGATGCAGTAGGAATATCCTCAGTGGAAGTAGGCTGTACTAGAGGAGGCTCAGAAAAAGAAGCATGATTCTCTTGAGCTTCGGGGTAATCCTTTAGATAGGCTTTCCCTGATCTAGTGCCCAACAGAATTTCTTCATCAACTATGGGATTAAAAGATACCATATTGCAGGTCTTTGTCTTACCCTTAGAGCGATCTTTCTTCTTGGAGGAAGAAGGAACTTCGAACTCCGAAGCCAAATCCGGATGAATCCACATAATCTCGCCATTGTCAAGAGACAAGGGGACGAGACCTTCACTTCGTGGAGGAGGGAGATTCTCAATCTCAAGAGTAGCTTTGGGGATAGGAATGACACCGTGCTGCACCATCTGGGGCAGGAAGTCGCTAAATTGAACTGAGACCATATTTGCAGTAACAGTCTTCTCGTCTTGCTGCAGAGTGACAACACCAGCGTTGACCAACTCCTGGATTTTACCTTTGAGCACATAACATGCTCGAGTGGGATGTCCGATGAACCTGTGATAGACACAGTACTTGGGATGATCAGTCTTACCGACTTCATCGGGCTTCTTGGGATCTGGGAGTTGGATTTTATTGCTTTTGATCAAGCAATCAAAGATGCTAGCAGTGTCATTCTCATCAAAAGAATACTCTACTTTCGGACGAGGTTCCCTCGGTGGAGGTGCTGAAGGGGTAGAAGTTGACGTAGGAGGAGCTACGTTGACCGCTAGGGATTCTTTGTTCTTATTCAAATTGATGTTCAAAGTTTCTTTTACTTTGCGGTTGTTCTGGCGATTGCCGCCACCCGATGTTTGGTGTTCATCCCGGTCGGGGTTAGACATTTATACCCCTAGCTGCTTGTCACGACCCGCACCCACTGTGAGGGTACGAGCACGTAACAACGCCCAGCCTACGCCGCAGTGTCGACGGTAGAACGCTGTTCTAAGTCTCTAACTAACCATCAACTCATGCAGTATATAATGTACTCATCATAATCAACTCCGAACGGAGGACAAGTATAAGATATGGTGTAACTCAATCACAGTCTAAGCACGATAAGATAACACAGAAATAAACTAAGAATTGAAGACAACAAAACTACTAATAAAATAACAAAAAACTCAAACAATCTACATCTCAAGTCTCAAATCTCTAAATACAACTCCAGTTCTAAACAGAAAAACTAAAACAAAACAGAGTAGCTAAACTCCCGATCACTCCTGAGTGTCGGGGCCATAGGTAGCTAAGCCATCTCCTGGTCTGTAACATATAGGGCATGAGTCCTCAGGCAATCATCTGTAAAATTTTTAACAGGTCCAGTTAGGACAGAAACGAGCACATCTCATCTAGAAAACCCAAGTAAATGACAGAGAACTATACAGCAGTTATAGACAGTTATATTGATGAAAATGGCAGTTTATATTCAGGTGATGGTAAGAAAGAGAGATAAAGTACAAGAAAAGTAAATACTAAACAAGAGAAGAATCATAGCAATGAAGACTGTAAAAATAGAACTAGCTGAACCAGGGTAATATGATATAAAGTCCAGGCAGAAAATGTAAACCAGTGTAAAACCTATATAAATCCAGTACGGGATGAATCTAATACAAGATGAATCCACTAAGGGACGATTCCAGTTATAGTGATCAACGATTCCAGGGTGAGTCCAGCCTATACTCTAGCAGTGTGTTTTAAAATACCGAGTTCGACATGTAAACGGGTGTGGGTAATCAGGCACATCCCTCACTGATCAGGCGAGAGATGGCTATGCTTCCAGTAGATTCCAGTAGGGAGATTCCAGATTGGGGTATGTCTACATGTCTTACTCTAGTATTTCCCCTCCCAGCAAGTGAATCCAAAATTTTGACACAATGATTCAAGATGAGTCCAGCCAAAATATAATGATACCAGTAAATGATTCCAGTAAATGATTTCAGTAAGTGATTCCAGTAATAGAGATGATACCAGTAATAGAGGCCAGAAAATAAAAGTGTGTCGTATACATGAATCCAGAAATATCCATACGTGTTGTAACAGAGAATCACATACAACTAACTAGAACTGAAGTACAGTAATTGACAAGTAAATGAGAGAACTATCAGAGAATGTACTCGCCTGCTACTCTGAAAAGAGTAGTATAATATCAGATGTCTGCACCAGAGTCACAATGTCCTAAACAGAGAAATATAGGTTATAATGTGCTTAAAATAAGACCAATGAAGTCTATGATGCAATCTACATATTTCTAAGTCAAATCTAGGTCAAAGTCAACTCTAAGTCAAACCTGGTCAACTGTCTAGGTCAAACTAGGTCCAAGTCAAACTTGGTCAACTCTGGGTCGACCCAAGTCAACTACAATAGTCAAACTAGGTCAATACTAGTCTAGCCAAGTCTCACTAGGCCTACCCAGCCTATTCTAGCAAGCACACTCAATTTCTAGGCTATACAAGCCAACCACACTCCTACACTGGCATTCAAGCCAGAAACACAGGTTTATGTGCCATAGGCTAGATGCCATAGGCTAATCACACATTCACACATCATGTATATTTACTGATTTAATATGAATTATCATACACATATATATGTCTATACCACATTACTATTTATCAAGTATATGGAATATATTTATATATATATAGTGAGATAGAGAGGGGGATACATGGCATGTGTGTCTATAGATGCATGTGGGTGAGACATGAGTGTGTGATACATAACCAAGTGTGTGTGACATGAACATTAGAGGGTGACACAAGGGTGTTAAAGTGTGTTATCAGAATAGTGTGGCAGTTTATGAGTGTCAAAGGGGCAATGTGTTGTTCATAGGTGATGTTCAAGTCTGAACATCAAGGACTGAACATAGGGAGATGGGATTGTGAAGGTAGTTCAAATTATGCATATAGGAAGGGGATGATACCATAGCATGAAGCTAATACAAACAATATAGGGACTGAACAAAGATACCAAGTATTTGAACATGATTTAATGTGACTGTTCTCAGGTTTCTGGAAATTTAAGTGACAGTGTCATGGGCATTGGGTGTGTGTGTGTGTCTTCATGTGTGGAGGGTGTGACAGATGTGTGTTATAGAGCAATGTGTGAAAACAGTGAGCTATTATCAGTGCATTCACAGGTTTATGAAACTTTGACAGAAAAAGAACAGTGTGCTAAACAATGTGTGTGTACACAAGAAATTAAATGACAGTTCAAACAGTGTGTCAAATCAGTTTCATGCAATCCCATACCAATTTTGATATTCCAAACTTCAACACAACTATTAAACCAACCTCCAGGTAATCTAATACACATGTGAAAGGAAATCTAATTTAGCAATTGACAGTAACATTCATAAAATCTCGGGAAAACTGAGATGTGTCTCAGAGATTGAAGTGAGTCAACTGTGTGTGATGTGGTGTATAATCTATACAGTTCAAGATTCAAACCATCTATAACATTGTGTGAAGTAGGGCTGTCCTCAGTTAGACATGGTGTCAAATAGGATGTGTGAATATACATTGAGTGTGTGTGGCATGGAAACAAGTTTGTGTGTGTGTATAGAGTGAAGAGAAACAAGTAGAGGGTGTGTCAAAGTGACAGGAAACTGTTCTCAGGTTTGTGTGTGTGCCAAAAGAAATTCAGTTTGTGTGTGTCAACATACATTGAGTGTGTGTGTGATATTGGCATGTGTGTGTAGGTAGTACATGCTTGTGAATGACAGCAAGGAAAGGGGTATGCTCTTGATGAGTGAGTGCAGTAAGAGGGGTCTGTTTGCAGAGTTCCAGTGGCTAATGAAATACATTGAATGGATTTAGGATTGAGACTTTAAAAGCTTAAACAAGGATGGGATGTGGACTAACCTATGAGATGTAAGGTGCACTAATGAGTGATATAAGGATGGGGCTAACACAAGTCAGTTATTCGAGCTTCACTTCAAATTGTCAACTGTTAGTTAAGGCCCATAGATGTCTGAAATCAAATGCTTCTTAGAGGGTAAGATCCATATCTGGACTTCACAATGAATGTAGGGAACTAAGTCTAAATGAATTTGGACAGATCATTACATGGTAAGGACTAAACTTAATATGCCCAGGTAAGGTGATCCTGTAACAGGGATTTATATACATCATATGGACTGGTTCTTTAACGCAAGTTCAGAACATTCAATGTTCAAGACAGTCACCAATTGGTGCAAGCAAATGCAAGGAAAAAGGCAATTAATGAAATGCAATGGTGTCATAATAGTGTAACATAGGTTCAGTTTCAGATTAATGAAATAGGTTTAGTTAGGACTTGAGTGCTCAGTTAAAAGTTCAGCTAATGCAAAAAACCAAGTTCAGGTTCAACACAGCAAGGCGAACCAAAATCGAGTAACCTAAATCAACTCAAGAATCTAACTCCATATCAAAGCACTGGTATAAATTGTACATTTACAACTCAGGATATCCATGAAATATATAAACATTCATTTCAAAATAACTCTGAATATGTAGTATCAGTTGAAACCCGAATTTATCCCAAATCGAAACCGATTTCACATCAAAACTCAACCAATCATGAAAACAATTCTAACATATATAATACATCATAATTAGGATCGAATTAACCATTAAAATCACTAGTTAAAACATTTAAACTGAAATCAAAACAGTGTCCAAACAATGCACGCACAGTGTATGAGGACAGTCTCGTGCATGCGTGCACGTGGTCCTATCACACGACACAGGCCACGTGGAGACACATGGCCGTGCACACGTGTTCACCTAGACTAGGAGGACTTGTCCAAGTGCCTGTCCTGTGTCTACGTGGTGTCTACGTATCGATACGAGGCCGTATCAGTGAGCAATTACAGTGCGTGCAGTGACAGTGCGTGACCCGTACGAGCGCGATAACTTCGCGCACAGTGAACGAAAGTTCGTGAAACTTTGCGTGCGTGGTGTCAGTGGGTGCCCGCACGTGCCCACAAATTTTCGTGGCAAATAGTGTCGTGTCGTATCCTGTGTCAAGCCCGAATAGTAGGGGACTGTACGGGCACAGTGCGGTGCCTCGTACATGGGGTACGTGTCCGATTTGGACACGAAAAGTGCACAAAAACCAACTCAGTCCTCAACATAATTAATGTACACATCAAGAGCTATCCAAATATATAATTTGTTTTGAAAAACAATAACATTCAATCCATTGAGGCATTTCGTCGAACACCTAACTTACACTACGACACGTGTCCGATACGGACACCAAACGGACACGAAATTCACCCAAATTTTAGGGACACCTAGGGGACTCTTAGATCTAGCCCTACATGCAAAGAAAACTGAAATTTAAATCAATTTGAGGAGTTTTACCTATATGTGCAAATTATAAGATAAGCTCCAAATGGGGGGTGTTCCTCTTGATGGCCAAAAGCTCCAAATGAGCCCAAAGCTGAGATTAACCTCCAGAAATATTAAATATACAAAAATTAGAATCTAATGCAAAAGACTAGGATGAAAAAGGAGATCAAATGAATAAATGGGAATTTTTGGAAGGGGAAAGAATACCTCTCTTTTCTCCAAGTGTAGGAATGATAAAAAGAGGCAAGCCCTAATGAACAAGTGTTTAAATAGGGAGGGGATCCTTATGTGGCTACTCATAGGTTCAATAATTAGGGTTAGGGTTCACTAAATGGCCCATGGGCTTAAGTCATGATCAATTAAATAATTAAGCCATAAGTCATTTCATGAAACCATAAGCCATGACTTAAATTCACTAAACCACATCCCCTTATTCTAAAACTATTCTCTAATGACTAAAATAGGTTAACTCAAGTTAGACTAGGGTCACCATGGCTAGGGTTAGCTTCTAGGCTAGTCTACTAGGTCTCAACAAGTCAAAGTCAAACTAGAATTCACCAATTCAACAAATTACCAAATAATTCAAATAAATCAAAATGACCAAAATACCTCTAGGCTAAAAATGATAATTAAGTCATCATAATGACATGGTTAGGCTCTAGGTCTTGCAGTCTCTCAGGTTTCACTAGCAGCACATCAAAATCACAAGTCATGACTTAACCAGTTTAAAATAGATTAAAAATTATTAAAAATCACTAAAAATTATAATGTGAATCAAATATCAATAATTAATAATTAAAATTACAAAATTTTAAAATTACCCTCATCTGAAAAACTGGGTGTTACACTGCTTGAATTTGTCGGCGCTAACTTCAGCTGCTTTAGCGTTGACAATGAAGGATGGCCAATCTTGGAACTGAGTAGACCCCGTCCACATGCTGATGATAGGCAAAAGATTTGCCTTGCAGGTGTCTATGGTGACCGCAGCCGAAGTTCCAGGAGGCATTTTTAAAGCTTTCCGGCAAAATCTTTCAATGAAACTCGCAGCAGTTTCATTGTGTCTTTGTTTGATTTTATTGAGGGCTGACATAGTCATGTTGTTGATCCCCTCATAGAATCGTTCCAAGAAGATTTGCTTTAGGCCAAAGAAGGAGGTGATACAACCATCGGACAAGCTTCTGTACCAATCGTATGCTACGCCGGCTAAACAGCCGACGAATACTCTGGTAAGAAGAGCGTCATTTGGTTGAAGTTGGATAGTCATAACCTCAAAGTGGTTAATGAACTGACTGGAAGAAGTGCTGCCATCAAACAGTGAGATGGTTGGGATCTTGTACTTCGGAGGAAATGGAACTTCCTTCCATTTAACTGGGTAAGGTTGCTTGATCCCCAACCTCTGCAAGTTGTCCTTCTTCTTGAAGGCCTCAAACTGAGTTCGCAGGAGCTTGACAGCTTCATTGGCATCTTCCACTGATGTAGAAGAAGCAGGCTGAGTCACAGTGTTAGGAGGAGGAACAGCATGATAAGCACTACCCCCTGCACCTGACTGACTGGGTGTAGGTTGGATTTGTACAGGAGGTACTGGAAGAGAGGCTACCTCCAGCCCTGCATCGACAGGTACCGACGATGCTATGATTTCAGGATTTGTAGGAGGTACGATCGGTAGAACTGTATACTGGGCCACAATAACGGAATGCATACTTGCGACCATTTCTGCCATGGTCTTCAACTTGTCTTCTAGTGCAGCTATCGGTTGTTTTTGACTAGCTGAACTAGATGCATCGGGATCTTTATTGACAACATAAGCTGTCACTTCTTTGGGTACAGTGGAAGACACTGTCTGTTCTGAGCTTTTACTGTATGCGTTGTAGTCGGAGAAAGAATCATCTCCTGAGTGAGAAGGAAGGAGACGTTCGGAAGGATCTTGAAGATTCCTTTGACCGATTGTGTCTCGGCTTCGGGATCTGGTATGTTGGAATACTCCTTCAGAGGATTCTTGGAGTAAATCCAAATACCGCTGACTCGGCTTGCGAAGCTTCCCATGCTTGGAGCACTTCCTACCCCCAGTGTCTTTGGAAGTCATGTTGACGAAAGCGTACAAAACCTCGTCTTCATCTTCCGACATAGGTTCAGAGTTAGAAAAGTTCAGACGATCGAAGACAGATCATCTTGTTGTCTGACAACAACACTTGATGACCACTTCGTGATTGCAATGGTGTCCAAGTGGTTGCACTGGGGATGTTGAGATATTATCCCGTTTTTGCTTGAGGTATTCTCGGAGATCGGGAACAGCAACGGGACGAGCAAAAGTTTGAGGGATGTGTTCTTTGATAACATTCGGAACAAGGTTCCGGTTCTTTAAATGTTTTGTTCCTTGAGTGTACAGGGAAGTTCTTACTTCATTGGCATAGGTGTCCAGATTCTTGATCCTGGAAGTTTGCTTCTGATGCTGGTTGGTCTTCGGCATTGGCTGTTTACGTTTCATCGAAGTTGGTCGATTAAGATAGGTTCTTAGATCAGCAAACTCACCACCAGGGCTTTCTGTCTGAGACACCAGTAATTTTTCTTGTCGTGAAAGGGAGATCTTGAGGGTTGGAAGATTTTGGAACTCTGCTACCGGAGTAGGCAGAATACCTCTCTGATCAGTGCACTTCCCTTTGGCAAAGAGAGAAAAAGAACCCTTGTTGGAGAGGGTTCTTGTACTGACTGGTGCCGGAGCACATTCAGATTGATCTTCGATAAAAACCGAGGAAGACTGAGAAAAGACCAAAGGGCCTTTTGCTTTGTTTTGGAATGAAGGGTTAGCTAAAGAGCGTTTCCCTCTGTTGTCTTCCAAGCCATGGGATGAGGAAGTTTGAGAAAAGACCAAAGGGCATTTTCCTTTATTCTGGAGAGGAGGAGGAATAGCCAAAGGACTACCCCCAGTGGATTGTGCAGGAGCAACAAGGTATTTGAGAGGAGGAGCAGAGCTGTTCCTCTTGTTGTGAGAAGAGGAGAGATTAGCCAAATGGCTGTCTCTCTTGGATTGCACAAGCACAGTTTGCGCATGAGTTGATAACGCACTGGCAGATTGCGCAGGAGAAGTTCTGGAAGAATGTCTTCTGGCTTCAGCCAGAGTGGTTTGCGCAGCAGGAGCCTTGTTGCCAGAGTACTTTAGTTGCACTCTGGTTGCTGGATTAGTGGATTACGTAGGAGTTGATGCAGCCAACTACGCCAGGGGCAGAGGAGTCTTGCACTTTGATAGGGCAGCATATGAAGTGGGTTGTGCACTGACAATAGCAGACTGCGCATGAGTAGTAGAGGCAGATTGTGCAACAGCAGAGACAACAGACTGTGCAACAGTCTTAGCAACAGAGACCTTAGATTGTACAGCAGTCTTGGTGGTAGGATCAACAGACTGCGTAATAGTCTTTGGGATCCACACTGGACGCACTTTGCTTGTGGCAGAAGTTGTCGCAGTACGAGGAGTGGTCCTGGAGTTGATCATGGCTTCGTAGGCCGTCTGGTTGACCTTCACAAGCAGCGTCTTCTGCGTCTTCCCGATAGACGCAACATCACATTGAGTTGTCACTTCCTCGTCGGAGGAGAAAGTCGTCCCCAGCAGAGTCGCCATTTTGTTTACAAAAACAAAAGTATGAACTTTATTTAACAAACTTTGTAAAGAGATTACAAGAATTTTGGAAAAGTACAACTATAGGAATCCAATCTAGAAGACGATTGCTTTATCCCTTGGACGATGTGAACTTTGAAGACGATAGCCTCTGAAATTGAAGGCAAAAGCCTCGGAAGAATGCAGCAGCACTTGGGCAAGAACTTCTGAACTCTCTGATATTTCTGAACTTTTATGTCTGATCCCCTGGAATGAAGACTTGAAACTCTATTTATAGAGTTCTGAAAATAACTAACTTTTAGTTATTTTGAATGGCAAAAGTTGGATTGTGCATGCACTGGATTGCGCAGCATTAGACTGCGCAGGCAGTTGTCTGATCGTGGGCCAACTGTCTTGGACACATGGCATTATTTGATTGAAATGCACATGATCGTGTACAGACGGTTGCCATGTTGTACGCAATTGATGGCATGAATACCACGTGTATATTTGTCAGTTGTCATGATGAAGTGAGCCACATGAATTGCGCTGACTTCAGATTGTGCTGGGCTGGATGGCGCAACAGTCAGTCTGATAGATTGCGCTGCATGTACAGCTGTCCTCGAGCACTGTGTGGCGCAATAAACGAACAGTCTCCTCGTTCTCTGTGCTGTCAGTTGTCAGAAGATTTGATTGTGTCAGGTAATAATGACATGGCCACGTCAGCTTGCACACTTGAAAGTGTGTGCAGTCCAGTCTGCACAATCTGGATGATACGCAATCTGACTTCTGCGCAATTCATTTGAAAGATATATTTCTTGATATTCATGACTTTGTTGATTAGTGCAACTTGATTTTTTAGGACCTACACCGATGGAATGTGTGGCTCACGAACTGGACCGTTGTCATGGATAATCCTTTTGGGAACCCCGAAGCGGTATATGCTGTGATGCTTGACAAAACTGATCGCGTTCGAGGTTTTTACCTCGGCCAGAGGTACTACTTTTGCCTACTTAGAAAAGTAGACGGTGATGGAGAGTATGAACCGGTGTCTTTTACAGGATGGTGGAATAATCGGCCCAATAATATCTATTCCCCATGCTTCAAAAGGCTTGGCAGCCGTTATAGGGTGTAGAAACTCAGAAGGTTGTTGGATGAAGTCAGCATGCAACTGACATACCTGGCACTTCTTTGCATAATCAATGACCTCTGCCATAATAGTGGGCCAGTAGTAACCTATGCGACGTAATTGATCCTGTAACTTAGGACCAGGCTGATGGTCTTCGCAGGTGCCATCGTACGCCTTCCGGAGTGCCTCTTGCACTTCTGTCTTGGATGAACATCGTAGGAGAAGCCCGTCGTATGAACGACGATACATCATTTTGTTAGCCGTGTCGTAAAAGAACCAGAGCGAGCATCTCTTGAAAGAAGTAGCTTCCCTTGGGTCTACGGGTAGGATTCCATAGACTGCATAGTCTATGAACGGGAATCGCCAGTCCCGAATGTCTACAGTAGTGTCTATTTGTATTGAGCAACTAAGACACATATGCATCTTATTCTTCGGGCAAACTAGCTCTCGACCTATCACCATGATGGTATATTGGGTTCCAGCAAGAGCTGCCAGAGAAGCGGCGAGGCCAGCGAGTGCGTCGGCCTCCAAGTTTTGCAACCAAGGTACATGTTCTATAAAGAACCATATGAAGGTAGAAATAATATCGATTGCTGCCTAGTGGTAAGGAATCAGATCTTTATGACGAACCTCATATTGTCCTCGAACTTGGTTAATGATCAGTTTCGAGCCGCCATAGGCCTTGATGCAGTCAACCCCCAACTGTTTAGCGAGATGGAGTCCAATGATGAGAGCATTATACTCAACAGCGTTATTAGTGCAGGACTCCATGAGAGAATATGTACGGTGGATGACCAAGCCATCGGGTGTGATGAAAATGACTCCGACCCCTGTGATAATCTCGCCTTTGGGTCCTGTTCTTGAAGCACCGTCAAAGAACATGTGCCAAACCAGGTTATCTTTATCGAAAATATCGTCATAGAGCTTCGATGTCTCTGGCATAGGATGTGCCACCAAGAAGTTGGCCAATGCTTGGCCTTTGACTTCCTTTTTAGGATAAATACCATGTCATAAGGAGTCAAAAGTATTGCGCATGTGGCCAATCGCGAGTTTAAGGCACCGGGCTTGGTCATGAGGACCCGGAGGGGGTTGACTCAAGGGATGACGTGGATTGTCTTTCTAGCCACGTAATATTGTGCCTTATGGATGGCGAAGAGCATAGCAAGACACTCATTCTCTACAAGATTGTACCGATACTCGGCCCCAATCATGGTCCTGCCGAGATAGTAGATCGCCTGTTTGTAGCCTTTATTGCTTTTCTGGGCTAGCAATGCACCAAGAGACTGGTCCATAGTTCGGACTAATGAGGTACTTCTTGATGTCATCGAACGCGCACTGGCATTCTTCGGTCCATACATAAAAAATTCCTCTTTTCATCAATTTGGTGAAGGGTTGACATCGACCAGAGAGATTTTCTATGAATCTTTTGATGTATGCCAGGCGTCCTTGTAAGCCTCAAAGCTCACGGAGATTCTTCGGGGGAGCCATGTCTAAGATCGCCTTAGTCTTTTCAGGGTCAATACGAATACCCTTGGCTGTGAGAATAAAGCCTAGAAACTTGCCACTGGAAATCCCTAAAAAAAGACTTAGTCGGGTTCATCTGTAGCCGATGTGTCTGCATTAGGTCGAATACCGTCCTTAGGTCATCCAAATGACTGGATTTCTTTTTGCTCTTGATGGCAATATCATCAACATAATATTCTACCGTCTTTCGGAGGTGCTTGCAAAATACGATGCTCATAGCCCGCTGGTTTGTTGCTCCCATATTTTTTAATTCGAAGGGCATCACTGTGTAACAATATACCCCTTTTGGAGTCCAAAAGAAAGTATGCTTCTCGTCTTCGGGGAACATTTTGATCTGGTTGTAGCCTAAGAAACCATCCATGAAGGACATGCGCCCGTAGCCACATTTGTTGTTGATCATCATATCGGTGATTGGGAGTGGAAACTTGTCTTTTAGATAGGCCGAGTTGAGATCCTTGAAGTCCATACAGACCCAAATTTTCTCGTTCTTCTTCGTGACTGGGATAATGTTGGCCACCCAATCTACGTGTTGCTCTTTGTGAATGAAGCCACTCTCTAAGTTTGTCGACTTCATTCTCAATAGCATGAACGTCGTTGGGTGAAAAACGACGCTGTTGCTGTTTGACCAACATAGTGTCGGGTAAGATATTGAGACGGTGCATGGCAACTTGCGTGTCTAGACCTGGCATGTCCTCATAGCTCTAAGCAAAGAAATTGATATATTCTTGGATAAGTTGTATCAGAGATTCCTTGTCTTCTCCCGTCAAGCTTTCGCTGATGAAGATGGGTTTTAGGGAAGCCTCATTTCCTAGCTCGACTTGGACGATTTCATCTTCAGTAGAAGCTTCACGCTGTTCGAAGCACCATTCCTATTGGGATCCCAGGCATTGAGCCCAGGGTTCATCTTCAAAGAAATTCAAGTATTTGGTCTTACTCCTTGACTGCAGAGACCATATTGACGGATAATGTCTTCTTAAAGGTTTAGCCGATGCTGGTATCGCAGTCCCAGGTTGAGGAGTCAAAAGAGTATGAATGTATCAAGACCTTCGGCTCAGAACTCTTCGACGTTGTTGTGGGTGTAACGTAACCCTACCCCCGGCGAATGCGTTGCTAGTAATTTTGGGACTTTTCCTTTGGAGCAGGAAGTCATAGGGGAAGGTGTTCGATCTTTGCCATAGTTTAGCCCTCTATTACTGTTCAAGTCATAGCCCATTTTCTGGATAAGGTGTTTGGCTTGAGTAGTGATGGTAGAGTTGCATCTTACGTTATCGAGTTTTGGTTATGCCAGAGCTACTCGCTGAGGATGCTCCAATCGACCGAAGATGATGGGGCCTCCTCCTTCTTCCTTACTGGAACTAAGAAGTAGGTGCCTTTATGAGGGACAACTCAGCTTGCGAGGCTAGCAGTTGTCACTTATGTTTGTAACATATATAGAGCGTTGTCTAGGAAATACCTAGTGTTCCAATGCACACAAGAGTAATTCAAAGACAACTTCCTATTAATGAAATACAAAATTTTATCCCGAGGGAATACATTATCTAAAGAATGCGCCTCAGTATTGGCACACACGTAGTCTCCCAACTCTTCTTCTGTGAGCACTAGGGCTATTGCGGGAGATGGTAGAGGAGGTTTCCCCTTCAACTTGACTACCAAGGAAGGAGTAGTCGGAGGTTCTAGCGACTTCAGAGTTGGCTTTTGGGCCTTCCGGGGAAACCTTATTTGCATAGGCTCCTGCTAACGGTTGATATTGTCAAGGGTATTCGAGCCGGAGCCTTGCCTCGAAGCTTGATGATGAGAGGAGCTAATGTTTTGGAAAGTTTTCCCTTTAATCCGCGATAGCCGCACTTTCCGATACAGTATCTGCCTCGTCATCGACATTGTTTCATTAACAAAATGCCTGGAAATCGAATTTTGAAAATAAAACGAGAAAAAGTACAAGAAGTACAAATTTGATTCTGGGAAGTAATGCTATGGAAGTCTGATCTGTAAATGATCACTTTGTTCCTTGGACCATACGATGATGATGAAGATCACTGCTAGAAGATGAACAATTGGAAGAACTAAGTCACTAGAAAGGTATCGACGCACTTGGGCACTGATGGCGAGGCCGAATGCTTTCCTGCTTTGCTTCACTCTGTTCTGGAAGAAAAGTTGAAGAAGAATGCTCCGAAAAATCAAAGTCTCTGGGCTCTGATCTCTATGTATTCTCTCCTTTCTCTCTGTGTGTGTTATGAGAAAAATCAGTCTATTTATAGACTTGGCTTCTTGTGCGTAAAAACTCAGCAAAAGTTCTGTCTTTATGCTAATAACTGCCACCCATAATTGGGGTCATCCTCTGCATACGTTGACACATGTCCCATCATTTCAGTAAGAATAGGATGCACGTACATACGTCCTTCGAGATGTGTGGCATAAAAACCATGTAGGCAAACCATGTTTTGAATTAGAATAGGGCGTAAAAACAACCCAAATATACCCTGAGCGTAAAGTAGTAGACTAGGCGTACAATAGCCCTGATATGGACTTCCTGCGTAAAGTGGTTGTTAAATAACCTTGAGCGTAAAAGTAGCACAAATAAACCTTACGCACACGTCAACCTTTGAGTGTAAAAACTCGTATAGTCTCCGTGCGTAAAAGAAGCCATACTGTGAGCGTAAAATAGCTCAGTCCACATACTAAACGACAAATTGGTCTCTGTGTAAAACAAATCACTTTGATTTTTGTGATATATGCCATCATTAAATCTTCATGTCAGACTTTGCATTAAATGTAAGACTTGACAGCTTTGTCCAGCGTAAAAGTGGCTAGCCTGTCCTGAGCGTAAAACCATTAGCTTTGACCCAGACGTAAAATGATTAGCCTGCGTTAGGCGTAAAGTGATTAGCCTCTCTTTGGCGTAAAGTGGATCAATTTGAATGGAATGATCCATCTCTTTGACTCATTCTTATGAAGCACTTTTTACGCTCCTACACGACCCCCTTCAAAGTTTTCAAATATCTTCAAAATTTGAAACACTTTGAGCAGAAGCGTAAAAGTCAAGATTTGACCAATCAGCGTAAAATTCGGGATACTCAACAGTCATCCGCGTAAAAGTGGGGATATCCAACAGTCGGCATAATTTCAGGGAATTTGAACCAGTTTGAATTTCTCTATAAATAGATCTTTTCAGAGAGAGAAAATACTTTTACTCATCTTCTTGCAATCCCGAATTCCTTTGCCTTCTCCTTCTTCGAAACCTCACTTTGATCTGATGGCTCCCAAGAAATCATCCACTGCTAGCAATAAGGGGAAAAAACCCGCCGATGATTCATCATCAGCCGATCGTGTGAAAACCCCCGTCCAGACATCAACATCACCCCGACAGCCTAACCCAGCCGTAGCTCTGCCTATGATGGGTAAAACCCTATTCTTTGGCTGGGAAAATTTGTCGGGGACGAAGGTGATAACCCGAACATTCAGTTTTTTTATGCCCACATCATGCGTGTCAGCGTAAAAAAAAAACTGAAATAACAAAATACGCCCACGTTGTACGTGTTAGCGTAAAAGTTAAGAAATACGTCCACGTTATACGTGTCAGCGTAAAAGTTAAGAGATACGCCCACGTTATACGTGCCAGCGTAAAACTTGAACTACGCCCACAACTAAAGTGCTAGCGTAAAAAAAAATGAACTACGCCCACGTTCATTCATGCCAGCGTAAAAAGACATATTACGCTCATATCAACATATGGTGGCGTAAAAGTTTATCAACCATTGAGAGACTTTGTAAAACAAAGTCCTCATGAACTTTAGTAAACATAAATGTTTTTACTCATAAGATTTAAACTAATTTGATCTCTCCTTTTTTTTTGTCTTTTATCAGTAGATTTGCAAGCTCATCCACTTGAGGAAATTTTTGGCTCATCAGCGGGCATGGTGGGCTCGAACTATCTGGAAGATTTATCTCATGTCCAATTTCCTCAATCGAACCCTGATTACCCTATAGAGAGGGCACAACTGATATATGCTAAAGGAGACAGGATATTGTTATCCATGATCGACGGGGAAGTACTGGTATCACTGGACAATCAACAATTCCTGAAGCCAGCCTTCTTGTTTGGAGATGCTATAGATTACAAATCACAGACTCACCCTAAAAAGGAGGCTTAGATATTTAGATCTGGAGAAAGGGTGATGTATCTCCCTGACATGGGCAGAGATTATCCTCTATCTGCTTTCGTCCATGCTAGCCATCATCGTGAAATGTTGTGGAATTTAACTCCCAGTAGCTATGGTAGACCGGGCAGGATCATCTTTAGACGAGAGAGAGCAAACGACATGGGTTACCACATCAGCGCTCCCTGCGGGGGTGTCATTCCATTTTCTGGTCTGATGCCCGGGTTTACACCGAGTGAGGACTCATCTCTTATTCAACCCGTACAGATTCCCATGTTTATGAATAAGTTCCTAAGGGAAGGAGTCTTATATCCTCAGACCAATCCTAGGTTAACAGGATGGTTAACACCTTATAGTAGCAATTGGATCCAGATCAGTAATTGGGTCATGAAGAACTTTAAGACAGAATTGGATGAGATTGGTCTGTACGAAGCGGTGGCTTCCACCAGTTATGGTATTCCACCGAACGGCAACCTGTTCATTGCTTTATTGGAGTTGTATATGAGTTCAACATGAACTTTTGCAACTCCGCAGGACGAGATGGGTCTGGCCCTTCATGAGATGCTGTTCATTTCGAAGCTACCAATGGGCGAGTTTCCCTATGAAGAATATATTCCCTCCAATCGAGAATTGGCAGAAATTCGAAAGAAGAACCCCGAACTGGTGCAAGTCTACGAAAAACTTATGTGCCATTATCTGATTTGCACCAGCATGTATGAAATCGGATCACATCTGGCATACATAACTAAATGGATAACTTACCTATTTTATTATGAAAATAGAGTATCCAAGACGGAGAAGAGCAGGTTCCGAGAAGATAAGACTCAGACCATCAAACCTTACTCTATAATTCCTGCAGATTTAATTCAAGAATTAATGGCCTCGCATAAGTCTCGAGACCAATATCTGTCTACAAGAACCGGAGATATCCCTGCGGGGACTGAAACTTTGAGCTACCTGAGACATGGTAGTCAGAAACTATCAAAGAAGGCCTTGCTGGCAGGATTCTTATCCCTGTGGCTACGAAGGTGGGTCGTGCCAGGGATCGGTACCGTGGACAGAATTCATCGAACCGTACTGCGGCCGGCGGTACGTTTGGTTTTCAACACAGAATTAACCTGCTGTCGGCGATGGTATGCCGAATAAACGCAGGTCTACGAACTTACGGTCAAGAGCTAATTAATAATGCTCCTCATCAAGATAATTTTCCAAGGGTTGAGTTGCCCTACACTTATTTGATGGGCTGGTTGCTACATCACAATTGCAATTTGTTGCCACCGGGCTCTGAGGATGAAGCGAGGATTTTCCTTCAAAAATTTAGCAAATCCATATGGAGAGTTACAACGGTGGCAGATACCCGAGCAGCATTGAATTATTCTTATGGATGGAATTTCTTTTGTACCAGGCCACCAGTTCCGGCCGACTACCTTGGTGCACAATTTGAAGACAGGGTAGAAAGAACAGCTTCATTATCAATACCTGTCTTCAGATGGCTAATGTACATTAGACCCTCGCATCTAATGTATAGAAGTGAAGATAATTGTGCCTTCGAACCATACTTACCCAGTAGGTTCGCTCGCCAATTTGGGTATTACCAGCTTCATGTTGGTAACCCTTCTACCAGTTTCCATCACCATGGGAAACTGCTTGACGGAGCTCGAGCATGGCGGTATTTCAGCACTGTCTGTACTGGTGCCAGATTCAAAATATCTACCGCCACCAGTACAACTCAGTTACGCATCCTTCATTCATATGCTCGTTTTTATATATCTATTCGATCTTTTGAAGACGGTTACAGCATGCCAGGAAGTCTTCGATGGGCCCAGCAGGGAAATATTGAAGAACCTGTCCGAATAACTCCTGACGTACCTGATAATGTCACTGCTATAGATGATTTTCTAGAAGTAATCCCTAGAGGGGCTGGGAAGGTAGCAGCGGGTCCAATAATTATTGGAAAAACCCACAAAAGGAAGCAAAGCGCGGTTACCACTCCTCCGGTGAAGTCTCCGGAGAAGAAGTCTACCACTAAAGGGCCTTCTAAGCCAAGAGCCCTCACTCCAGAAGATGATACCTTGGTTGAAGAGGATCATCTTGTTGGTTCCTCTTCAGTCCATCCAGGAGAAGGATCTTCAGCCCCTCCACCAGTAGTAGCACCGAAAGCTGTATTACTTTTGTCTCCTGGACGTCTTAGCTCCTCACTCAATTTATCTTTGCCAACCAAGGCACAAGTTACAAGGGATGCTACTACTGTATCTACTGTTGACCAAGACCGTATTCCATCAGATGACCCGGCTCTCGACTTCGATGATGATGATTGGGATGGCGATTATGATTCATATCTTGAACATAATGCACATATTCCAGGTACCATACAAAACCTATATGGAATTATGTACCATGATTTTGTATATTAACTTATTTTATTCATTTTGTAGATATCATGATTGCACCAAAACATGTGGCTCCTCCTCCTCAAGAAGAAGATATCTATGAAGAAAATGAGGAATCTGAGGATGAAACTTTGTCTTCAAAAGAAGAAAACGCTGATGAGGAGGGAATTCGACAACCCGAAATGGAGCTTCAAGAAGAATATCCTCCATCATTTGAGGTACAACAAGCACAACCTGAAATGTCCTCTCCTGCTGAAGACCAGCACAAAGAAGAGACTACAATAGGTCTCCCTTTAGGTGATGATAGAGCTGCTGGAGGAGAACCAGATTTGAATAAAGAAGCAGCTGTAGAAAATTTTACTGCAATTGAAGCGATGGAAAATCCTGCAGGGCAAACAATTGAAGAAAATGTTGAAAGCATTTTTGAATCACCAACTGAAACTGGGGAAGCTATAATGACATCTTCTATTGTTGCTACTAATTCAGTACCAATTTCTGATGAGCCAATGCCAGAACTTGAACCGATTCTCGCAACTGTCACCACATCCATTGATATTACCGCCACAGAACTCCAGAAACGGCTGGAGTAACAAATATTAAAGACATTGCTCCCGAAGTTCTTGGGAATCAATTGGCTGTGGCAGCAGCAACAACAACAATTCTATCTCAGCCTGTTGTTACACCAATGGTATCTGTTGGTGTTGGAGATATAATCCCTGAAGCGCCTAGGGATCAATTGGCCATGACAGCAGTAACAACAATGACTTCGTCTCATCCTGCTGTCATACCAACAACATCTGTTTCTAGTCTTCAAAGAAGAAACCTATTAGATATTGCTGCCACACCAAGCTCCAGCGTAGAGATGAATCTCCTAGTTGAGATTTATACTGAGACCTTTTACAAAACTCTAGCAACTCTAATAAAAATGGTCCTGAATAAGGGCCTCAGTTACGAGATTTTGAAGGCAGCGATGGCTCTGACCATTAGGAATGTTGCTATGTTTGATGATTCTGGGAGAGCTGCAGCATTGGAGAAAATTGTAGAGGACCTTGAACAGCCGATCAACGAATACCTCAAGCTATCAAGTGAGACTGTTGAAAGTCTCATCCAGGAGGAATATGACGCCTTAACGGCTGATTATCTTACTCGGGAGACCACATATAATGAAGCTCTTCATGAAAATAGTCTGAAGGTTGCCAAAGAGAAAGCTTTTTTGGCTGGAATAAAGCCCGCACTGCATGGTCACAGAGTAGCTTACGATGCCTTGAACGTAGATATTCAGAATAAAAATGATAAAATCCGCAAAGTCGAGGCTGAGTTAGCTCGCTTGAAGGCTGAAAGGGAAAAGATGATCGACGCTCGAAATCTGCACCTCACTTAGAGCTCCATTTTAGAAGAACAAGCCTTCGGGGCTGAATCAACTATCTGAACCCTTGATGAAGCCAAGGACAAACTGATAATCAGCTTCACTGGACTTTCTCGTATTTGTACTCCTGAAGCTCGACGTGCTGAAGCTACTAAAAAGGTTGTGAGTTCTCGTGACAAGCGGCTAGAAGAACTACAGAAGTTGCTTCAAGATGTTTCTACTCCACCTTAGAAGAACTCCTTGTCATCTTTTATCTCATTCATTTTTGTAATGTTTTCACAAGGAATGAATGAAATATTTATTTTGTGATCCTATCATTTATTTAAAATAAACAATAGGTATGAGGCAGAAAATACTTATCAGCGGTTATATGAACATGACAAGTCTTTTAAACTCAATAGTTTGTATCTATCCAGAGGTGATATGGACATGATAGATAATCCAATCTTATTTTCTGTTTTTAGAGTATGCAATACTATCAGAGGTATTATGGACATGACAACATGTAAGAACTCAAAGAAAAGTAGATTAATATCTATGCAGAGGTCAAAGGAACATGATAGATAGCAAGTAGATTTAACATTTATCCAGAGGTCTTAAGAACATGATAAATAATAAATCCAGTTTTTTAATCAACTGGTAAGATAGAAGATCAAAATTTCTCTCTGAAGAGACGAGTAATCAGCTTAACCAAACCTTGGTAGCTGGGGATTAAGAGGACAGATGTCATTGAGGATATATGTCAATGAATGAACCAACATGCCCAAGGATCATTCTCAAATGGCTCAGATTCACTATCAATTTGAACCATGTAAGCTGAAAATGTTTGCTCAGATTCATCATAATAGTCTCCTTTAACACACAAGGAGTAAGAAATATCGGATTCAATGAATTGGACTTCTTCTGAATCTGATGATTGTGAAGAGCTAGAAGAGAATTCTTCTTGTATATCGTCATTAAACATGTAGGACGGATCATATCCCAATCTATGATAAGTTTTCTGGTAAAAAGGATCACCACATAATGGTAGTCGTCTACCTTTGCCTTGATTGAGACCTTGCATAGTCTTCAAATCATATCCCATGTTCTGGATAATCTTGAGAGATTGTTGACTATATCTGTCAATTCGAATTCTTCCTTTATCTTTATCTCTCAAATCATCTGTCTGAGCAACAAGGATATTTCTAGCCAGGCAAAACACAATTTGGCGCTTGTTTTTCTTATCAGACGGAACCACAAAATAAGATTCTTTGTGACGTCTATAAGTTACACAAGCTTGCGATGAAGCGGCTACATGAAGAAGATAGAGAGAATATGTTAGAAACCTTTGAGCATAAGGTCCAACATCGATATAAGGAGGAAAAGAATTTTCCTTATTGTCAATGTATAAGGTTTCCTCTGTGTCTATGTCATCTTTATATTGATGACTTTGATTATCAGAAGATAAAGTCATTTTTTCAATAAACTTGACAGCCATATACTCGAAAAGTAAATCTTCATTGATATCAAAAAGTACAGAATGATCAATATTTACATCATTTACAATTTGACTGCTACGCTTCGAATTAATCACTAGTGGACTATCATCCGTCTTCTGCGTAGATTTGCCAAGATTGACAATCAAAGGAGGTTCTGGATCATTTGTACAAAATGTACGCCCTTTGACTTTGATCACAAGAGGTTGAACTTAGCTTTTAACAGGAACATTCACTGATTCCTCAGATGAAGCTTGAGTTTTTCCTTTAACCTTGATCATCAAAGGTTGATTGTTGACAGGTTGGGGTTGGATTCGTCCTTTGACTTTGATATTCAAAGGTTGCTCTTCTGGTGAATTTTCGTTAATAGACTGATCTTCAGTAGATGATTGATCTTTAGCCATATCTGATATCTTTTTCACATGCTCTTGTTTGTAAAGCCTTGAGTCGGAAAAATAGGCTTCGACACCCTTGAAAGGATTGATATCAGCAAACTCAGTCTTCATAACCCCTTGGGGATCCACATACTTGAAGCATTGGTGAAGAGTCGAAGGCACGATGTTATGCTCATGTAACCATGGTCTTCTAAGAAGAATATTGTAGGATACGTCTGAGTTAATAACATAAAATGTTGCCATAATTCGAAGATCACCAATCTGAATCTTCAGACGAATCTTTTCCAGTGGTTTGCTCTTTCCAGAGTTGAAACCAACTATTGTGGTACTAGTGAAAGTCAGATCACTAGTAGGAATCCTCAATGGTCTTAGCATACTTTGAAGAATTATGCTAATAGAAGACCCAGGATCAATGTAAATTTTGTCAACTTCAATAGATTCAATATACCCAGTGTAACACAAAGGCCTATCATGCTTGTTATGCTTCAACAGCATATCTTCTTGTGTGAAGGTGATGTTGGGAATTGCTTCCATCACACTATGACATTGTGGACATGATACTGGTATATTGTCAGGAGTTTTGAGTTGAGCTAAGCAGGAATCAGCTTGTAGCAAAGCTTCACTAAAAGTTTTACGGCTTTCTTTAGAAAGGCGAAGCAACTCGAAGATAGATAATCTAGCCGGGGTATTAGCTAACTGGGCTAGAATATCAAATTTATAGGGTTTTATCACTACCCCCTGACTGGAAGTAGACTTCAACGGGACATCGAAGCGTACCGCTTTCTGTTTTCCCTTTTCAACCACAGCAGGAGCAAGAGACGGTTGAGTTGATGGTGTTTCAACATTCTCAGATTCTTTGGAGGACCCCTCATAATCTTTGTGGTACTCTTTTCCAGATCTTGTACCAGCAAAAGTTTCTTCTTCAGACTCAGAAGAAGGAAGTACCATATTGCAGGATTTAATCTTCCTTTCCTTAGCCTTCTTCTTGTGAGGATTGTTATGAGGAACCTCAGAACCCAATCCAACAGTAGATTTTTGACTTTGAATTTGTAAAGGAAGTCGTATCCCTTTATCATAATTCAAACCTTCTGCCTTTTGAAAGTCATAACCTATCTTTTTTATGAGAAGGATAGATTGCTGACTGTACAAGTGAATAGGTAGTGGACTTTCAACAGGTGATTCCATAGAAGAAGAAGAAGAGATCTCTGTGACTATAGGAGAATGAGGAATAACCGTCTCTACAGCTACGGAAGGAGAAGGACTCGGGATACGAGGAAAAATCTTTTTAGGAGCCTTTTCATAAGCAACGAAGACTTGTTGTGCCCTGTATAAGGAAACACTATTCATGGCTAGCCACTGCTGATGAGTAAGCTTGAGCTTGGCAGGAGGAGCCAGACTTGGAGGACATATGTTCAATCCTCTCAGTCTATCTTCCAAAGGAATGCCATCCCATAGATGATCCAAATCATCAGAATCTGGAATAACATGAGAAATCATGTTGCAGGTTTTAACTTTCTTACCTTTCTTGGATTTTGAAGTTTTACCTTCATCTTCTATTTCAGGTATTAAGTCAGGATGTACCCACATAATTTTACCATTCTTTAATGTAAGAGGCAACAATCCTTCATTTTCTTTCCTGACAGGCGAGATATTCAAAATCTTCATCATCGCCTTCGAAATTGGGACAATTCCATCTGGTACTTGTTGTGGAGGAAAATCTCCAAATTGAAGAGAAACCATGTTGGTTGTAACCATGTGGTCATCATTGGTTAAAGCAATAGCACCACCATTTATCAGCTCTTGGATTTTCTTCTTCAAAACATAGCAAGCACTTGTAGGATGATTAATGTATCTATGATAGATACAATATTTAGGATTGTCAGTCAGATTCACCTCATTAGTCCTCTTTGGCTCAGGAATCTGAAGTTTGCCACTCTTCACCAAACATTGAAATATCCCTGGGATATCACTTTCGTCAAAAGAGCATTCTTCTTTTGACCTGGAAGATTCCTGATTATTCGACGTCGTTTTATTCTTGGAAAGATTGACCATAAGAGTGTCTTTTCCTTTCATATTACGATTGCCAGAATTATTACCAGGATTACTTTTCTTTCCTTTATCCTCAGAGGCAAAAATCATCCCATGTTCACGAGCCAACCTACCATTGGTCTCGGCAGAAACTGATGCTATGATAAATGAAGCCCAATCTGTGAATTGGAAACCTGTGAAGACAGCGATGGATGGTCGCAGATTCATCTTACATGTATCAATCAGCGCTGAATCTGGCATACCAGGAGGCATCTTTAGAGTCGCCTGTCGGAAACATTCAATGAACGTCCGAGTATCTTCTTTCTCCTTTTGCTTGATTTCTATTAAGGAGGACATGTTCATGTCCATACCTCCTTCATAGAAACGGAAGAAAAACATTGCCTTAAATTCGTCAAAAGACGAAATGCAATTGTCGGGTAAACTACGATACCAGTCGTAAGTTGAACCCGTCAAGCATGCAATGAATACTCTAGTAAGAAGAGCATCATTTTTTTGCAAATGTACAATCATAATATCAAAGTAATTGATATACTGACTAGGAGAAGCCTTTCCATCAAACAAAACCATTGACTGTGGCTTGAATTTTGGTGGAAAGGGTACATCATTCCAATGAGGAGGATAAGGTTGCTTAATCCCTAACCTCTGGAGTTGATCCTTTTGCTTCAAAACTTCAAACTGTGCTTTGAGCTCACGCACTGCTTGAATGGCTTCAGTGGTTTGTGGAAGCACATTTGATTGAAAAGTTGTTGGTTATACCGTAATCCCCACCGGAGATGGTATATCTTCTGGAATGATGGGATCTGGAGATGCAGAATTTTGGTTAACAGTAGGCTCTTGGATATTCAAAGGTATATCAACCCCTTGGCTATCTTGAGTTGGTACTGCTGCCTGAAACGATGTTATAATTGCTGGTTGAGCAGTTTGCTGAGCCGTTATTATCTGGTGCATGTTTTGTATCATGTTAAGCATGTCTTTCAATGATTGCTCAACGGCAGTGAGACATTGTTCTGTATTAACAGATGACATCTCTGGTTTGTCTCTAATAGCGTAGGATTCAACCTCTCTTGAAGATACAGAAGGATTAGTATAGAAGTATGAATCAACACTATCAGTTTCGGACTCGAGAGATTGAGTACCTCCAGCTTCAAAATCAGAAGTCTGTAATTGTCTTTGTCTTCTTGATCGAGTATTCTGATATACTCCTTCAAAAGAATCAAGAAGTCTGTTGAATTATTGTTGACCTGGGGTTTGGGACGTGTTCCGTCTAGGACGTCGCCCTCTGTTGGTGTGAGATGCCATGTTGACTGATGCATATGACACCTCATCAGCTTGTTGTTGGGGCGCATTAAAATTTAATCGATCAAAAATTGATCGTCTGGAAGCCGAGTAACAACATTTGATCACAATCTGGTGACACTCACAGTGATGATTTTCTTGGGGGAGTGTCACGGAAGATTGTCTATTTTTACGCTTTTGTATTAGCAATTCACGTAAATCAGAAGGAGTAGAAGGAGTAGTCTTCTTTATTATATTTAGGTTAGCAAAACGTTTAGTCCCTTGTGTATAAAGAAAATTACTGACTGTATTCGCAGAACCAAACTGTACATTTCTACGCGTTTGGAGTTGTGTGCGCAAATCTTGATATTTTTGAGCACGAAGGACTCCATTTTTATTGCGTGTGATTTGTAGGTTTGGTACTTTGCGTAGAGCAGTATAAGAAGGCTGTTGGTGTAGAACTGAAGCTTTACCAACAACGTTTTTATGCTATATGCATTTAGGTACATTCACATTAGATGTAAAAACATCGTTGCGAATTTTATCAACCCTGTCACAGACAGGAGACTTACCTTTACGCGTAGAGCGTAAAAATTGATTATCTACCACGTCACAGACGGGAGATTTTCCTTTACGCGAAGAGCGTTATTTTTGTGTGTCTACCACGTCACAGACGGGAGACTTATTTTTACACTTAGAAGCACAAGCAGTAGAGTCTGCCTCATTACAAATGGGAGACACGTTCTTATGCACTGAGCGTAAAATTTAGTTTTTACCCACTGGACGTAAAACCTGATTATCTTCACCGTCACAGACGGAAGATAACTTGCCACACTTAGAGTGCAACGCTAAAGTAAGGACTACCTCGTTACGAACGGGAGCCCCTATGACAGGAGTGGGAAGAATTCCCTTGCCATCAGAGGCAACAGAGAGATCAGAAGCTATTTTGGATTTTGGAATCCAAACTTTTTGTGCTTTGCGAGATTTTTGAACATTGGAGCGGCGAAAACCACCCCCAGTTCGGAGCATCTCTTCATAAGCAGTCTGGTCGAAGTATACAACCAGAGTCTTCTTTGTCGATCCAATCGACACATCATCGTATTGAGCAATTGCCTCCTCGTCAGAGGAGAAGGTCGTCCCCAGCAGAGTCGCCATTTTTGTTTCACTTAACAAAATGCCTGGAAATCAAATTTTGAAAATAAAACGAAAAAAGTACAAGAAGTACAAATTTGATTCTGGGAAGTATTGCTATAGAAGTCTGATCTGTAAATGATCACTTTGTTCTTTGGACCATACGAAGATGATGAAGATCACTGCTTGAAGATGAACAATTGGAAGAACTAAGTCACAAGAAAGGTATCGACGCACTTGGGCACTGATGGCGAGGCCGAATGCTTTCCAGATTTGCTTCAATCTGTTCTGGAAGAAAAGTTGAAGAAGAATGCTCCGAAAAATTAAAGTCTCTGGGCTCTGATCTCTATGTATTCTCTCCTTTCTCTCTGTGTGTGTTATGAGAAAAATCAGTCTATTTATAGACTTGGCTTCTTGTGCGTAAAAACTCAGCAAAAGTTCTGTTTTTACGCTAATAACTGCCACCCATGATTGGGGTCATCCTCTGCATACGTTGACACGTGTTCCATCATTTCAGTAAGAATAGGATGCACGTACACACGTCCTTCGAGATGTGTGGCATGAAAGCCATGTAGGCAAACCACGTTCTGAATTGGAATAGGGCGTAAAAACAACCCAAATATACCCTCAGCGTAAAGTAGTAGACTAGGCGTACAATAGCCCTGATATGGACTTCCTGCGTAAAGTGGTTGTTAAATAACCATGAGCGTAAAAGTAGCCCAAATAAACCTTACGCACACGTCAACCTTTGAGCGTAAAAACTCGTATAGTCTCCGTGCGTAAAAGAAGCCATACTGTGAGCGTAAAATACCTCAGTCCACATACTAAACGACAAATTGGTCTCTATGTAAAACAAATCCCTTTGATTTCTGTGATATATGCCATCATTAAATCTTCATCTCAGACTTTGCATTAAATACAAGACTTGACAGCTTTGTCCAGCGTAAAAGTGGCTAGCCTGTCCTGAGCGTAAAACCATTAGCTTTGACCCGAACGTAAAATGATTAGCCTGCGTTAGGCGTAAAGTGATTAGCCTCTCTTTGGCGTAAAGTGGATCAATTTGAATGGAATGATCCATCTCTTTGACTCATTCTTATGAAGCACTTTCTACGCTCCTACAGACATCATTGGCATCATCATCCCATAGGACTGACTTATGCAACTCATCATCTATACAATATGCTTCGAGTCCTCAGAATGGATCGATGTCAGCAAACTTGGTTTTGATGGTCCCATCGCTGGCCATATACTTCATACATTGATGGAGGGTGGAGGGCACGATCGTGTACTCATGAATCTATGGTCGTCTAAACAGCATGTTGCAGTTTATATCAGCGTCAATGACGTAGCAAGTTATGTCAGTCTGGAGATCACCTATTTGGCATTTCAGGTAAATCTTCCCCAGGGGATCACTCTTTCTAGTGTTGAAGCCGCTGATTGTAGTGTTTGATGCAGTCAATCAATGCATTGGGATCCTCAAAGCTTAGAGTAAACTTCGAAGGATGATGCTGAGAGAACATCTATGGTCGATGTAGATGCGATCGACCTTAATGGCACCAATATACCCTGTGTAGTACATGGGCCTATTATACCGGTTGTTCTTCAGCAACATGTCCTACTGGGTGAAGGTGATGTTAGGAATCACCTCGACCACACTGTGACAATGTGGGCATGCATCAGGGTACTTCTTGGACGGTTGCACCTGGGTGAGGAAGGTGTCAGCGTCCTGTAAAGCTTTGTTGAAGACGTCTCAAGTCTCTTTGGAGAGGCGAAGGAGCTTGAAGAGTGACAATCGAGCCGGAGTATTGGCCAGCTTTGCCAATATGTCAAAGTTGTAGGGCTTGATCGGTCCTACTTCCGAGTCTTTTCTCAGAGGTTTGTCAAAGCGAACCTCCTTCTGCCTTTGCTTATCTGTGGTAGGGGCTTGCAACGGACCAGCTTTCAATATATCGGGGGCGGTGGCCGCAATAGGGGAAGGTGTTTCCTCTTTTGGAGCCTGATTTTCTTCTCGCTGGTGAGCCGAGCGAGTTGTAACCAAAATGTCATCAGCCGATGTAAAAACCATACGACATGACTTGACTTTCTTCCTCTTGACAGAGTATGTTGCAGGCATCATCATATCTGGGATGAGATTAGGATGGATCCACATCATTTCGCCTTGCGGTGTTGTAAATGGGATGAGGCCTTGAGCGTTGTCACAGGCTGGTAAAAGATTGACTACTTCCATTGTTGCTCTCGGGATGGGGACTAGGCCATCTTGAGCCTCTGTTCTCGAAAAACTTTCGACCTGGAGAGTGACCATATTAGCAGTAACAGTCTTTTCCTCGTAGTCGAGCAAAATAACTTTGGCGTCGATGAGGCGCTAGATCTATCTTTTCAACACGTAGTTGTAGAAGCATGGAAAATATCAGAGTAATGGTCCATGCGGCTCTGGGAAGAAGCCCATGCGGCTCATACAGGAGCTGCCTTATGCGATTCAAAGAAGACTCTCAGTCTCATGCGGCTCGAGAGTGTATGCGGTTCAGCAGGAATATGCGGCCCGATCGACGCCGCATCCCCCCTTGGGATCCTTCCCTACAGCTGGCCATTTGAGTAGTGGTCTCATTTAATGCCCTGACACGACTCGACGACCGTGACAACTCTGACATCAAGCGTCATAATGGTTCTGCCATAATGACAGACTCTTCGGGAAAAGAAGAAAATCTCTGACCCGATCCGACAGAAGTCCTAGATTGCCACGTGGCACGTCTCATGTGGCTTAAATGGAGAACAGCTTCATGCGGCTCACTAAGAAGTCGCCCTATATGGCCAGCAGAAATTAGCCATATGCGGCCCACCGAGAGCCCAGTCCCTGCGGCTCAATACAACGCTAGCTTATGCGGCTCGTAGAGATTATGCATATGCGGCTCATTGAGAGTTCACCCCCTGTGGCTCAATAAAGCGTTGTCCTATGCGGCTCATGAAGATTATCTCCCTGCGGTTCAAGTCTTGCCTATCCTATGCGGCTCTGGCAGGACCCACAATTAAAACACGTGGCATCGGATCAATCAAGGATTTAACCGAATCTCAACAAATATATTTGACATCATCATCATAATTACTGAGATCAAGGCATATCATTTATCATCAAGCCAATGGGACACGTGGCGAGCAATCGGACATTGGTATAATCCATCATGAAGATTTAAAGCAGTTAACATTAATTGCTCATAAGATTCGGTACTATCCACATTAATGGCCTAGATTCATTGTAATCAGGATCAAGGGTTCAGATAGATTGAAGGAGCACCGACATTCCAAACAAATGATCATTAGCAAACCCTAATGATCATACCCCACTCTTATAAATAGCCAGCATCATTTCTTTGCACAGAGGACGGCAACAAAAAAAATAAAAAAAAAGGAGAGAGAGGAGATATACAGAGAGAGAGACCCACCCCAACAATCAGAGAGAAAATACACAGAGAGAGAGAAGCCAGGAGAGCAACAGAGGAGCAAAAAGAGCATTTCTTCGTCAACGCCAACCATCTTTTCACAAGGAGTCAAGGCTGCATACCGATCGTCCAAGGAGTAAGGCAGGGCTGCCGTCGCCTTCCCGAGCCTCTATCGTCACTCCCCAGAATCTAAAATAAACAATTGTACTTTGATTGCTGTACCTAGGTTTTCGTCCCTAGGCTTTCTTTGTACAAGCGAATTTGTATTGTGAGTCTAAGTTCAGTCCTCCGATAATTGTTCTGTACTTTTACAATCAATGGCAAACACGATGGCGACTCTGCTGGGGACAAACTTCTCCACGGCTGAGGAGTTGGTGACGCAATCGGATGCAGCCAAACTTGGCTCTACGCAACAAAAGATGGTCGTTCGCTTCGACCAACAAGCGTTTGAAGATATGCTCTCCGAAGGAAGTGCTGGCCCGGTCCAGAAGCGCACCCGCACGACAAAGGCTCGCAGAGAGTGGAGGCCAAAATCCTTTGCTCCTCCCCAAGCCCCCGACGGGATACCTTCTATTGCTCAAAACGGTGGAAAGGACTCTTCTGCGACCCCACTTCAAACCCTAGACAACTCTACTGTCCCCAAGTTCGGCAGAAGAAAATACTATGATGCTGGACTTGCAGGGGCAAAGAGGAACTCTACGCGAACTGAGCCGCATAGGGGTGCTAGCCGAGTAAAAAAGGCTCATGCGGCCACATCTACTAGCCGCATGGACAAAGCGCATGCGGCCACAGCCGCTAGTCGCATGAAGAAGAATCATACGGTCACATCTGTCAGCCGCATAGTTTATGTAGCTACAGTCGCCAATCACATGGATGAAACACATGAGGCTACAGGAGTCAATCGCTTGCAGAAAACCCATGCGGCCACAATGGCCAACCGCATGCGGCCAGCCTGCACGGTCGTGACTCCTAGCCGCCCAAAGACAACTCATCCAACAGCAGAAGACGACCGCATGCAGACAGCCTGCACGGTACCCAACTCTAGCAGCATAGCATCCGTTCCATGCTTCTCTCGATCGGTCTTCGACCGTCTCTCATACGGTCCCGACCCTGATGATTCTCTGGATGATAAGCCAGACTCTGTGGCATTCAACTTAGACTCCTCCTATTACGCACCCACAAGTGCTAAAAGGAGGAAGTCTAGGGCAGCGCGGGCTCATCAAGCCCAGTCAGCTGTCCCAACCGCTGACTATCGGGGCGTCCTGTTGACTATCACACGGGGCTCGGATGGAAAGTTGTATACAACTGCTCAAGTCCAGCCCCCGGCGGCAAACAGACAGAGTGGTTCCTCTGACCTACGGGAGACGATCTTTCAGAAATGCAAGGAAAGAGAAGGAGTGTCGGTGTACAAAGAGTCCTCACTTGGACATCGCTGCACCCTCATCATCGTCAATTGCTGCTGCAACAACGCGATAATGACGGAAGATCGGCCATCCGTCTTCCAAAGGCTACAGCACCCGAACTCAGAAGATGAGGCACCTCCTGTTGTCTCCTGCAATTTTGCTCAAAAAGTCCCCGCCGAAGAGAGAAGGAAGAAGACGAGCATCTCCAGTCCGAAGATATCAACCACTACAACTAAGAAACTGTCGTCTAAACGGTTGTCCTCCGCTGGGGTATTCCAACACAACTAAGAAACTATCGTCTAAACGGTTGTCCTCTGCATACGTTGACACGTGTCCCATCATTTCAGTAAGAATAGGATGCACGTACACATGTCGTTCGAGATGTGTGGCATAAAAGCCATGTAGGCAAACCACGTTCTGAATTGGAATATGGCGTAAAAACAACCCAAATATACCCTCAGCGTAAAGTAGTAGACTAGGCGTACAATAGCCCTGATATGGACTTCCTGCGTAAAGTGGTTGTTAAATAACCATGAGCGTAAAAGTAGCCCAAATAAACCTTACACACACGTCAACCTTTGAGCATAAAAACTCGTATAGTCTCCGTACGTAAAAGAAGCCATACTGTGAGCGTAAAATACCTCAGTCCACATACTAAACGACAAATTGGTCTCTGTGTAAAACAAATCCCTTTGATTTCTGTGATATATGCCATCATTAAATCTTCATGTCAGACTTTGCATTAAATGCAAGACTTGACAGCTTTGTCCAGCGTAAAAGTGGCTAGCCTGTCCTGAGCGTAAAACCATTAGCTTTGACCCGAACGTAAAATGATTAGCCTGCGTTAGGCGTAAAGTGATTAGCCTCTCTTTGGCGTAAAGTGGATCAATTTGAATGGAATGATCCATCTCTTTGACTCATTCTTATGAAGCACTTTCTACGCTCCTACAGACATCATTGGCATCATCATCCCATAGGACTGACTTATACAACTCATCATCTATACAATATGCTTCGAGTCCTCAGAATGGATCGATGTTAGCAAACTTGGTTTTGATGGTTCCATCGCTGGCCATATACTTCATACATTGATGGAGGGTGGAGGGCACGATCGTGTACTCATGAATCTATGGTCGTCTAAACAGCATGTTGCAGTTTATATCAGCGTCAATGACGTAGCAAGTTATGT
This sequence comes from Iris pallida, assembly GCA_029216955.1. Classification (NCBI taxonomy): domain Eukaryota; kingdom Viridiplantae; phylum Streptophyta; class Magnoliopsida; order Asparagales; family Iridaceae; genus Iris; species Iris pallida. The sequence goes on from JANAVB010036019.1 coordinate 2,957,236, forward strand.
CAGTCTGGAGATCACCTATTTGGCATTTCAGGAAAATCTTGCCCAGGGGATCACTCTTTATAGTATTGAAGCCGCTGATTGTAGTGTTTGATGCAGTCAATCGATGCATTGGGATCCTCAAAGCTTAGAGTAAACTTCGAAGGATGATGCTGAGAGAACATCCATGGTCGATGTGGATGCGATGGACCTTAATGGCACCAATATACCCTGTGTAGTACATGGGCCTATTGTACCGGTTGTTCTTCAGCAACATGTCCTACTGGGTGAAGGTGATGTTAGGAATCACCTCGACCACACTGTGACAATGTGGGCATGCATCAGGGTACTTCTTGGACGGTTGCACCTGGGTGAGGAAGGTGCCAGCATCCTGTAAAGCTTTGCTGAAGACATCTCAAGTCTCTTTGGAGAGGCGAAGGAGCTTGAAGAGTGACAATCGAGCCGGAGTATTGGCCAGCTTTGCCAATATGTCAAAGTTATAGGGCTTGATCGGTCCTACTTCCGAGTCTTTTCACAGAGGTTTGTCAAAGCGAACCTCCTTCTGCCTTTGCTTATCTGTGGTAGGGGCTTGCAACGGACCAGCTTTCGATATATCGGGGGCAGTGGCCGCAATAGGGGAAGGTGTTTCCTCTTTTGGAGCCTGATTTTCTTCTCGCTGGTGAGCCGAGCGAGTTGTAACCAAAATGTCATCAGCCGATGTAAAAACCATACAACATGACTTGACTTTCTTCCTCTTGATAGAGTATGTTGCAGGCATCATCATGTCTAGGATGAGATTAGGATGGATCTACATCATTTCGCCTTGCGGTGTTGTAAATGGGATGAGGCCTTGAGCGTTGTCACAGGCTGGTAAAAGATTGACTACTTCCATTGTTGCTCTCGGGATGGGGACTACGCCATCTTGAGCCTCTGTTCTCGAAAAACTTTCGACCTGGAGAGTGACCATATTAGCAGTAACAGTCTTTTCCTCGTAGTCGAACAAAATGACTTTGGCTTCGATGAGACGCTAGATCTATCTTTTCAACACGTAGTAGTCACGTGTCTAATGGTGAACATACTGGTGGTAGTGGTAGTATTTTGGATTGTCCACCTTTGCCACTTCATCGGGATGCTTAGGTGACCGGAGCTGAAGCTTGCCACCCTTCGTCAGCATATTGAAAAGTTCTAGTGTGTCTTCATCATTGAAGGAGTAGGTCTCTTTCGGCCTCTGCGCTTCGACCGACTTAGGGTTCATTGTTGCTGAACCATTGGAGATGTTGATGGTTATGGCTTGTTTCCCTTTACCATGCTTGGGAGTGGGATTGTGGCTAGATGAGTGCCTTCCTTTGTCTTCGAATGATGGAAAACTCAGTCCCAATAGTTGCGTGTCTCCAGCCTTCCTTTCCGTCATGTCTTCCTTTGTCATGAAGGGCATCCACTCTATACAAGGAGCACTGTGCCACAATTTGATTACGGGAAGCATGTTTTTACGGCAGGAGTCCATAAGCATGGGCTCTGGTATACCATGAGGTAATCTCAGAGCGGCCTGGCGGAAGCGCTCAATGTATGTGCGTACAGGTTCCTTCTCCTTCTGGACAATGTCCATGAGAGTCGACATTGTCATGTCCATTCACCCTTCGTAGAATCGATTGAGGAATCGGCACTTCAAGTCTTCGAACGACGAAATACGGTTTTTGGGAGACTACAAAACCATTCGTAGGCCACCCCCTGCAGTACTCCTATGAATATTTTGGCAAGGAGAGTATCTCTTTTGGTACCCTATTATGGAGGCGACGTATCTCAAGTATCCACGGGAAGACTCCTTTGCATCGAATGGCATGAGCATCTGCGGATTGTATTTAGGAGGATAGATCATATTATCCCATTCAGCAGGATATGGATGCCGAATCCCCATCTTTTTGAGTGATTTTCATTTTTCTCTGGCATCGTGGCGAGTGTACAACTCATTGAGGGCCTATTGTACTTCACTCGACATCTCTGTGACTCATATTATGGAGTTACTGTCGAGGACCAGGCTTTGTCTTTCGAGGATGTACCTGCGGAGAACCTCGTCTAGTTCGTGTAGTTGCTCGGGATATTCAGTGTAGTCATGTATTAGACTACGTATTTTGTAACTGGACCTGTATACAGTTTTACTTTTTGGACTTGTACTTGGACTTATTATTATATGAGATGGCTTTTGTGTTTGGAGCATTTATGACTCTTCTTTACTTATAGAACTATTAGCACATTTAGTCTTGTCTTGTTATCTCTAGAACAGCTTACTGCTCTTTATCTCAAGCATAGGCTGGACATGACTCGGCCCGGCCCAATAATTTGGGTAGCGGGTCGTGACATATTTTTGGTGGTGGCCCATGTAGGTCCCTTCTGACTAAGTTGTTTGGTTACGTTATTGTACCAAGCTTGCCTGCAATTAGGAACTTAAGGTAATTAGACAACATTAGGAATGATGCTTAGAACACCTAGAGGAATACTAGGATTGCAACATAGGAAATACATCACATGCTTGCTATTATAATTAGATTTTCTTGTTTATGATTGTTTACTTTGAAGAGTCCTTATAAGTCCTTTTATTTTTTTATTTTATTTAGATGGTGCTTACTCGTTCATCCCAGTATGTCACACCTGAGAATGGTACACTTCCTATCCAGTCAGCTGGCCAGTTGACCGATATACCTCCACCTCCACCTACCATATTCCCCCACTCCACAGATCCACAAACCCAGATGCCTCCACCACCTTCCACATTACAGTCCCAGCAAGACCCAATACTCCCACCACCACCTATCACTATACCTACCCAGGCTTCCATCACACTCGACGGGAACCAACTGCTCACTCTGATCCAGGGGTTCCTAACAACCCATCAGGAGCAGACCACCCTACTCCGCCAGAGCATGGAGCGATCTGAGGAACGTACCGTGGTCCCACCACCTGTAGAGCCACGACAGAGAGCGGGGATGATCAAGGACTTCATGGGTCTGAACCCCAAGGAGTTCTTAGGGACTGAGGGCATAGTTGTAGCAGATGACTGGCTAGACTCGGTAGAGACGAAGCTCCTTGGAGCGAGGTTTCCAAATGACCTCCAGGTCGAGGTAGCAGGATTTCTGCTGACAGACTTGGCAGGAGTTTAGTTCCGGAATGAGCCGCTATTTGCGAGAGGGAGGGCCACTTGGGATCAGTTCATGACCCAGTTCAAGAAGAAATTCTTCTCGACCACCGCTAGAGTAGCCATGGGGCTACGATTCCAGAACATCCAGCAGGGGAACCATTCTGTCGACGAGTATGCGGCAGAGTTTAGTTGACTGAGCCGTTTCACTCCTAGTCTAGTTGCTGACCCTGAGGAGATGACGCGTAGGTTCTACCATGGTCTAGTTCCAGACATTGGCATTCTTATAGTGGCGAACGGTACGACTGACTACTACCAGAGCCTAGAGTTGGCCCGGAGCATAGAGGAGCATCCTCAGTCTTGCAAGAGGTCGGCTTCTGTACACCTTGAGAGACCGTCCAAGCGTCAGGCTTTCCAGCAGAGAGCACCGACGCTGCACCAGCAAACTTACCATCCCCCTACACCATATCATCCAATCCCGCCAGTTAGCGCCCCGGGACCCCAGCAACAGCAGAATAGAGGTGTGTGTTCATTCTGTAGGAGGCCAAGGCATGACTTTGCCATCTGCAGAAAGAGATTGGGGCAGTGTTTAGTTTGTGGGTCTGCCACCCATCAGTATCGGGACTGTCCAGCAGCCAAGGTACCTAGAGGGCCGCTTCCTTCTCAACAGCAGAGGTTTGGCCAACATCTACAGCAGCAGAAGGGACCCCAGGGGAAGGGTTATAGTCTAGCTCTTGAGCCGGAGCCGGAGCAGGTTTCGGAGCCAGATTATTTGGCTGACGTCATCACAAGTCATGTTTATTTGCATATTTTCTAGCTCTATGCTTGTTTGATTCTGGTGCATCTCATAGCTTCATGTCATTAGAGTTTATGCATAAACACCTCTTAGTAGCTACATCTACCGAGGAGATGAGCAGAGTAATGACGGAAGGCGGACCAGTGCCCATTAGAGCTATCTATAGATGCTCTATTACTATAGCCGGGAGAGAGTTCAGGGGACGATTCTTTGTGATGCCACTCCTCGGTTATGATATCATATTGGGGATGGACTGGCTTAGCTATGCCCATGCAGCCATAGATTGTCATAAGGGTAGTATTCTGTTCAGTCCCCCAGGCATAGCACCATTCAGTGTCAGGAGGACAGGGCCGGAGATCAGCCTAGAGCCGAACTGTTGTGCGACAGTACGTGTCACGACCCGCACCCTAGAGTAAGGGTACGAGACGTGGGTACGTCCAGCCTACGCCGCAGTATCGGCGGTAGAACGCTGTCCTAGGTCACAATATCTAACAATATAATTCTAAACAGTTTATACTCCCCGAATGGAGGTGACATAGCAGTAAATAAACTCAATCACAACCAAGGAAGAAGAAAGCACGATATGATATAAAACTCAAGAAAATACAGGTGATCAGTAAGTCTAAGATAACATCTCAGGAATATCCAGAAATATATGTCTCAGCTACTGAATAAGAAAGAATACATACATCTCAGATCTCAAGACTGAAATAAAGTCTAACTACTAGTCTCAAGACAACATAAGTAAGATAAGGCCTGACTAAGCTAGTCTAGGTAATGGGGGTAAAGTCCTCTGCTAGAGCTGGGTCCTCCTGAGAGTCCAGCTCGCAAGTGTCGTCTAGGGTTGCCCCGTAGAAGGTATCCACACAGGCCTCCTCCTCATCCTCTGTAATATTTTTAACAGGTCCAGTCAGGACAGGAGCGAGCATAATACATCTCAACAGTTCATAGCAGGTTAGAAAATATAATCATGCAGTAAAGTAAGATACAGGTACCGAAAAAATGCAGTATATAAATAGAGAGAGAGATGTAATAGAAATATCTACTATAAATAGAGACTAACAGTGGTTAGTGAGTCAGAGTACAATATAGACATGTAAATGGCATAGGAGATTCTGATGCTACACTATAGAAAGATTCTGATGCTATACTACTTGGATAATATTCACATGTCTACTTCTACTCCCCCATACCCCCAATCAATACACAAGGATCCAACCAGGTTATGTTATGATTCCATGCAAAGGCCCCCGAAGGGTGATACATGGATGTCCCATAAATGGAGATTCTAGGAAACCCAATAAATGGGATAAGGATTCAAGGAAGACTCTGTGATCATGAGAGTACATGTCACAAGTGATCAATGAACCAATGAAGCATAGTGATACGCCATGTAAGTGAAACACACAGAACATGAAGTACCCGATGCTCCCTGAGGATAACATCTCAAGAAGGGATCCATATAGTACCAATCCGTGTGACCAACGTGACAGTAACAAGTAAAGTAATTTAAAACAGGAAAATAATTCTAAGCAGGATATAAAATGATTAGAGAATGTACTCGCCTGGTATCTGAGTGTCCGGATGAAATGTACTGTCCGATGAGAGGTGTCTGGCTCATAATCAGAACAGCACAAGTCACAACAAGTCTAAAATGATAACAATATGCAATTCAATACATTCTAGATGAATCTAGGTCAATTTAGGCCAAAGTCAACTCTTGGTCAACCCTAGAAGTCAAACTAGGTCAACCAAGTCAAACCTAAGTCAACTATGGTCAAACTAGGTCAAACAAGTCATTCTAGGTCTAACTAGTCCATACTAGTCTAAACAAGGCTAAACTGGCCTATGCTAGTCTATTCTGGGTCTAACAAGACTACACAAATCTAATCTAGACTCACTTGGCAAACAGGCACACTCATAGGCCATAGGCTATATCATGCCTATGAACCAAACCATAATACATATATACATGACAATCTATATCTAAACATGATACACTCTTGATATTTTTATATAATCTAATACATAACACATATATATATATATATACACATATACTAGTACACACACAAGTTATATATATGATACTTACATATATACATAATATAATCTATACATCCATTTACAAGTATCTATACTAGATACATATATATTACACATAATTATATTATATATATAGATACACATTTTACATATATATATACATTACATTATACATTCAATATTTCCTTTAGACACATACATATATATATAATAGAGAGGGATAGAAATAGAGGGTGTGTCTTAGTGACATGTGTGTGTGAAGAGTGTGGCTGTGTAACAGGAATCATAGGGTGTGTGTGAGTGAGAGAGAGAGAGAGAAAGTAGGCAATGTACAGTGGTGTGAGAGTGATGTGGTAGTAAGAGTGAATGTGAGGGTGGCTGAACATGGTTCCATGACAGTGTGTGTATGTTAGGGGTTAGACAGTGAGGGTGAACTGTTACAGAACAGTGAAGAGATGGAAAGGAAACCAATTCTTGTATACCAACAGTACACAGTTCAGTCCACCTCTTAAGACCCCATTTTGAAGTCGATTCACAACCAAACAACCCCAAATTTGAACCCTAGTTAGATCACAAGTAGGAGAATCACATTAGTGACTTAAACCATGCTAATAACAGTATTAATTAGGTAAATTCTTATGACAAAGTTCATATTGAAAATCTGGAATACACTGAAATAGGGGCTGATATTAAGGTATCAAAACAATTGGGTAAATGTGAAATTGATATCGAAACCAAACTAAAATACAAATCTAATGGTTGGTAATGAAACTAGGGTTTGTGTACGAGTCATAAAGTGTAATTGTGTCCAACCAAGAGGACACAAATGTGTCCAAACAATTTAAAACACAAAACAGTACAACTAGTTCAGCCAGTGTGTCGAGAAGTGTCAGAGCCTCGAGCTCATGACACAAGGCCAACCAAGCCTCGAGCTTGTGTCCCTATGTTCGCCCCTCATAGGGCTATGTGTCCCTCACCCTGAATTGGGTCCAAGCGTGTCGTGTCCAGTGTACTAGAGCCGTATCCGAACCCAAAATTACGCGTAAACTGTGTCAGTGTAAACCCAGTACGGGCAGGAGAACGTGTCCGACACGACACAAGGGGTCGTGCCACTTGGGGAGTGTCGTGTCAGACACTGCCCCAACGTGTCCTCAAAAACTCACGTGTCCTCGTGCTGTGTCCGAGGCACAAATGCACCCGAGTAGCAGGACACGCAAACTGCCTGTGCACACGTGTGCACCCGCGTATGCACGTGTCAAATCCGACACGACACGACACAATTTTACTCCCAGTCGATCAGGAACATGCAAGCCACATTAAAACAATATTTTCTATTCAATCATAATTTGAAAATCCAAACGAAATGCCCCTTGGGGCATTTCATCAAACACCTATAGGAAGGGACTGATACGTGTCCATTTAGGACACAAAATGGACATAAAACCTTGGTTTAGGCAGGTAGACCTAGGACTTTCCAAATATGCAAAGAAACTAGAATTTTAATGGTGTTTATAGAGATTTACCTAGTGGTGTCAAACTACAAGAAAAGCTTCCAATAGAGGGGTTTCTCCTTGATAGCAAACTTCTACAAATTGCTCACAAACTGAGATTGAACACCACAAACAGCAAGAAAACTAAAATTATGATCTAATACAATTGATTTGAGGGGAAAAGGAGATAAAATGGAATTTTTATGGATTTATGAAGATGGAGACTCACCTCTTTCCAAAACTTGTGAAATTCTAAGGAGGCTAGCCCTAATTTCTAGGAGACTATTTATAGGGTGGGAATCCCTAGGACTAGGTAGCCGGCCAAGTGAGTTAGGCTAAGGTTTGGTTGGCTAATGGCTAATGGGTTGGGCTTAGTCATTAATCAATGGTTCAAATCACGAGTCATGACTTGTGACCAAAGCTTTCTATTCTAATCTCTATTTCCTAATTGATTCTAATAACTAGAATATGGTTAACTTAAATTGACCTAGGGTTTCATAATCTAACCAAGTCCAAACTCAACTAGGGTTAGCTTACCAAGTCAAGCTAGTCAAAGTCAACCTAGTCAACCTTCATTCAAACAATTCCAAAATAAATCCTAAAAATTCCCATAAATTCAAAAAAATTATAATAAATTCAAATAACCCAAAAAATGACAAAATACCCTCAAACTAAAAATATGGTAGTGAAAGTTGGAGAGTTAGCACCGCCACACCCTATCATTAGGGAGTTTATGGATGTGTTCCCAGAGAATCTTCCAAGACTTTCGCCTGACAGAGATGTAGAGTTTATCACGCCCCGATCCCGCAGAGTCCTTTCGTCCTCGTTTCGGACTCTTTGGAACCATTCGTCCTTGCTAAGGAGTGATGCCGTACAAGCCTAAGTTGCGCTTGCACAAGGCCAAGACCTGTAACAAGACAAGATAGACAAGATTGACAATACGCAGCGGAACGTATCGCAGATAATTGAAGCAACATCGAACATATTTCAGAATACATGCATTGAACACAATGGTAACAAGAACATTTCTCTTTATTGATTTCATTTGAATAGATTACAAGCTCTCGATTCTCTCTGATACAATGTTACATTCTCTCAAAACTTTACAGATTACAATGATCCCGTTCCCATACATTACATTCCTCTATATAGAAAACCAACTCTTGCAACAGATGTCATCTCTTGGCATCTCTTCTGATTTCTGGATCCTGAGGATGAGGCACAGGCTATCGCTTCGGACTATCCTTCTCGATGCATAGTGCACCTGTATGCATACTGATGGTGGGTCAGTATATCAGCATACTGGTGATTGTGAACAAAGGAGCTACATTCTTCTGAAACGATCACTGTTCATGTAGAGAGAAAACATTTTCTTATGATGTGATCTTGCTACTCTTTACCTATGTTCATTTCATGCATACAGAGTCAGTTTATATTTCTTTTGAAAACATCTTTGAAAACCAACATATCATTTTCGTCTTAGCCGCTGTGCCTGCCACGGGTTCAGCTCGTCGCTAACCGCTGTGACTCGCATGGGTTCAGCTCGTCGCTAGCCGCTGTGACTCTCTTGGGTTCAGCTCGTCGCTAACCGCTGTGACTCGCATGGGTTCAGCTCGTCGCTAGCTGCTGTGACTCTCTAGGGTTCAGCTTGTCACTAAGTGGATACCCTAATTCACATGCAATATCAAATGAAACTATCATTCATCAATCAAGCAAGTCATAAACAATTCCATCTTCTTTTCAAGCAGGAAACCGTTCTCTTTCTTAGCAGACAATGTACAGATTCTCTTATAAGTATACTCAAAGTCTAGTATCTTGTTATTAGCAACAATATTCATTCAAAAGCTCAGATTCTTATTAGGCGCAAGCGAATCATAAAATGAGTCTTTGTCCACTCATCCAGATCAATCGTCTTCTATTGCAGAGCCAGCAATCTGATATCTCTGTCTATCTAGTGCCTTCGCGGAACGGGGCACTACATAATTACCTACCGAAAAGAAGATTCGTCCTCGAAACTTAAGGAGAAACTTACGATATCCTTAGCAGCGATAGTCCTCATCCTTCGCCATTATCAATCCATAAAATCATGATTCAGGTCATATTAAAACTCTTGTTCAATCAATCATTTCAATCTCAATCAATCAAATCGATAAAAACATATGTCGGCATCATAAAAATATTTACGGACTTATTGTATGGAACGTTCATCTCATTGATGATATCAAGCAGGCAAGGAAATTTTCGATCAGAAGACATGTAAAAATTCATTTGAATCAAAATTGGCTAGAGGATCGTGTTGCTCTGATACCATTCTGTCACGCCCCGATCCCGCAGAGTCCTTTCGTCCTCGCTTCAGACTCTATGGGACCATTCGTCCTCGCTAAGGTGCGATGCCGTACAAGCCTAAGTTGCACTTGCACAAGGCCAAGACCTGTAACAAGACAAGATAGACAAGATTGACAATACGCAGCGGAATGTATCGCAGATAATTGAAGCAGCAGCGAACATATTTCAGAATACATGTATTGAACACAATGGTAACAAGAACATTTCTCTTTATTGATTTCATTTGAATAGATTACACGCTCTCGATTCTCTCTGATAGCATGTTATATTCTCTCAAAACTTTACAGATTACAATAATCCCGTTCCCATACATTACATCCCTCTATATACAAAACCAACTCTTGCAACATATGTCATCTTTTCTGATTTCTGGATCCTGAGGATGAGGCACAGGCTATCGCTTCAGACTATCCTTCTCGATGCATCGTGCACCTGCATGTAGACTGATGGTGGGTCAGTATATCAGTGTACTGGTGATTGTGAACAAATGAACTACATTCTTCTGAAACGATCACTGTTTATTTAGTAAAAAAACATTTTCTTATGATGTGATCTTGCTACTCTTTACCTATGTTCATTTCATGCATACAGAGTCAGTTTACATTTCTTTTGAAAACATCTTTGAAAACCAACATATTATTTCCATCTTAGCCGCTGTGCCTTCCACGAGTTCAGCTTGTCGCTAACCGCTGTGACTCCTATGGGTTAAGCTCGTCGCTAGCCGCTGTGACTCTTTTGGGTTTAGCTTATCGCTAACCGCTGTGAGTCGCATGGGTTCAGCTCGTCGCTAGCCGCTGCGACTCTCTAGGGTTCAGCTCATCACTAAGTGGATACCCCAATGCACATGCAATATCAAATAAAACCATCATGCATCAATCGAGCAAGTCATAAACAATTTCATATTCTTTTCAAGCAGGAAACTGTTCTCTTTCTTAGCAGACAATGTGCAGATTCTCTTATAAGCATACTCAAAGTCTAGCATCTTGTTATAAGCAATAATATTCATTCAAAAGCTCAGATTCTTATTAGGCGCAAGCGAATCATAAAATAAGTCTTTGTCCACTCATCCAGATCAATCGTCTTCTGTTACAGAGCCAGTAATCCGATCTCTCTGTCTATCTAGTGTCTTCGTGGAGCGGGGCACTACATAATTACCCACCGAATAGAAGTTTCGTCCTCGAAACTTAAGGAGAAACTTACGATATCCTTAGCAGTGATAGTCCTCATCCTTCGCCATCATCAATCCATGAAATCATGATTCGGGTCATATCAAAACTCTTGTTCAATCAATCATTTCAATCTCAGTCAATCAAATCGATAAAAACATATGCCGGCATCATAAAAATATTTATGGACTTATTGTATAGAACGTTCATCTCATTGATGATATCAAGCAGGCAAGGAAATTTTCGATCAGTAGACATGTACAAATTCATTTTAATCAAAATTGGCCAGAGGATCGTGTTACTCTGATACCATTCTGTCATGTCCCGATCCCGCAGAGTCCTTTCGTCCTCGCTTCAGACTCTTTGGGACCGTTTGTCCTCGCTAAGGCGCGATGCCGTGCAAGCCTAAGTTGCACTTGCACAACGCCAAGACCTGTAACAAGACAAGATTGGCAATACGCAGCGGAACGTATCGCAGATAATTGAAGCAGCAACGAACATATTTCAGAATACATGCATTAAACACAATGGTAACAAAAACATTTCTCTTTATTGATTTCATTTGAACAGATTACAAGCTCTCGATTCTCTCTGATATAATGTTACATTCTCTCAAAACTTTATAGATTACAATGATCCCGTTCCCATACATTACATCCCTCCATATACAAAACCAACTCTTACAACAGATGTCATCTCTTGGCATCTCTTCTGATTTCTGGCTCCTGAGGATGAGGCACAGGCTAACACTTCGGACTATCCTTCTCGATGCAAAGTGTACCTGCATACAGACTGATGGTGGGTCAGTATAGCAGCATACTGGTGATTGTGAACAAAGGAGCTACATTCTTCTGAAATGATCACTGTTCATTTAGTGAGAAAACATTTTCTTATGATGTGATCTTGCTACTCTTTACCTATGTTTATTTTATGCATACAGAGTCAGTTTACATTTCTTTTGAAAACATCTTTGAAAACAAACATATCATTTCCATCTTAGCCGCTGTGCCTCCCACGGGTTCAGCTCGTCGCTAACCGCTGTGACTCGCATGGGTTCAGCTCGTCGCTAGCCGCTGTGACTCTCTTGGGTTCAGCTTGTCGCTAACTGCTGTGACTCGCATGGGTTCAGCTCGTCGCTAGCTGCTGTGACTCTCTAGGGTTCAGCTCGTCACTAAGTGGATACCCCAATGCACATGCAATATCAAATAAAACCATTATGCATCAATCGAGCAAGTCATAAATAATTCCATCTTTTTTTTAAGCAGGAAACCGTTCTCTTTCTTAGCAGACAATGTGCAGATTCTCTTATAAGCATACTCAAAGTCTAGCATCTTGTTATTAGCAACAATATTCATTCAAAAGCTCAGATTCTTATTAGGTGCAAGCGAATCATGAAATGAGTCTTTGTCCACTCACCCAGATCAATCGTCTTCTATTGCAGAGCCAGTAATCCGATCTCTCTGTCTATTTAGTGCCTTCGCGGAGCGGGGCACTACAGAGTTCACTATAGATTTAGTACCGGGTTCATCACCAGTATCTCGGGCTTGCTATAGAGTGAATTCCAATGAGGCCGTAGAGATGAAAGAGCAGATTGCTGACCTGTTAAAAAAGGATTTCATTCGATTTAGTGCTTCTCCATGAGGAGTGCCAGTGCTCTTTGTGCCTAAGAAGGATGGTACAGTTCGGTTGTGTATTGACTATCGGGCGTTGAATGCCATCACCATTAAGAACAAATATTCTCTGCCCACGATAGATGATTTGTTCGACTAGTTGAGTGGGGCGAAAGTATTTTCCAGGATAGATTTGAGATCCGGGTACCACCAGGTGAAGGTCAGGGAAGTAGACATCCAGAAGACGGCGTTCAACACGAAGTACGGGCAGTACGAGTTTCTGGTGATGCCATTTGGTCTCACAAATATGCCAGCTGTCTTTATGAATTTGATAAATAAAATATTTCACCCGTATCTGGATAAGTTCGTCGTAGTGTTCATCGACGATATCCTGATATACTCGAAGATGCCAGAGGAGTATGCAGAGCACTTGCGGACAGTTTTGGAGATTCTGATGCAGGAGAGATTGTATGCCAAATTGTCGAAGTGCAAGTTCTTTTTAGATCGAGTGGAGTTTTTCAGCCGTATAGTTATTGGAGAGAGGATCTCGGTGGATCCCAGGAAGATTGCTGCCATTGAGACATGGAAGGCTCCGACGTCAGTTTCAGAGATCAGGAGATTTTTGGGTTTAGCAGACTATTATAGAAAGTTCGTCCAGGACTTTGCTAGGATAGCTAAACCCATGACGAAGCTGACATGGAAGAACATAGAGTACATCTGGTCAGAGGACTGCCAGGCAGCTTTTGAGGAGGTGATGAGGAGGCTGACGACCACTCCTGGTCTGACATTAACTTCAGGATCTGGAGGTTTCGCCATATACAGCAATGCTTCGAAAAAGGGGCTAGGATGTGTCCTACAGCAGCATGGGAAAGTGATTGTTTATGCATCTAGGCAATTGCGGACTCATGAGCGAAACTATCCTACCCATGACCTAGAGTTAGCTGCGGTAATCTTTGCACTCAAGTTATGAAAATATTACTTATACGGAGAGCGTGTGGAAATCTTTACTTACCACAAGAGCTTGAAGTATGTGTTCACGCAGAAAGAGCTAAACATGAGGCAAAGACGATGTTGGAGTTGATGAAGGACTTCGACATCGATTTACAGTATCACCCCGGGAAGGCAAATGTGGTGGCGGATGCGTTGAGCAGGCATCCGATGGCATGGTATCTGATGATAGATCGGCATTTGCGGGAAGATCTGGAGAAGCTCAGTATCGAGATAGTTCGGCCAGGATCAGTGATACAGATAATGGCGCTTGACATTCAGTCAGGTTTGATAGAGCAGATCAGGGAGGCACAGACTACAGATAAGAGCCTTCACAGACTTCGAGCCCAAGCTTTAGCTAGATTGCTGGATAATTTTACCATAGCAGAGGATGGATCCTTGAGGCATAGCAGCCGATTGTGCGTACCGAAGGGAGAGCTGATAGAGGCAGTCTTGCAAGAGGTGCACCGATCGAGATATTCTATTCACCCTAGTGCTAACAAGATGTACCGTAACTTGCGGGAACATCTTTGGTGGCACAGGATGAAGAAGGATGTATCACGTTTCATTTCGAGATGCCTAGTTTGCCAGCAGGTCAAGGCGGAGCGCCAGAGGACAGCTGGTCTATTGCAGCCGTTACCCATTCCTAAGTGGAAATGGGAACACATTACGATGGACTTTATCTCAGGGCTTCCTTGTTCCCAAGGAGGGAAGGATACCATTTGGGTCATCGTGGACAGGCTGACGAAGTATGCACACTTCATACCCTTCAAGGTGGGGCTTTCCACCGAGAAGTTGGCGGAGCTATACATGCAGCAGATAGTGCGCTTGTACGGAGTACCAGTGAGCATCGTATCGGACAGAGACAACAGATTCATGTCCCACTACTGGAGGAGCTTGCAGGAGGAGTTCGGCAATTGGCTCAAGTTCAGCACGGCGTACCACCCGCAGACAGATGGGCAGTCCGAAAGAACGATACAGATGCTGGAGGACATGCTGAGGACTTATGTGCTGGACTTTGGCGGATCATGGAAGAGCCATCTGCACTTGGTAGAGTTTTCATACAACAACAACTACCAAGCCAGTATCGGTATGTCTCCTTTCGAGGCACTATATGGACGACGATGTCGTACACCGCTCTTTTGGGAAGATATTGGGGACATAGTTATGCTTGGGCCAGAGATGATCACGGATGCAGTAGAGAAGGTTGGGATGCTCAGAGATAGGCTCAGAGTAGCTCAGGACAGGCAAAAACACTGGACCGATGCTAGTCGCAGACCGATGTAGTTCGTAAATGGTGATATGGTGCTAGTGAAGATATCACCTACTAGAGGAACGATCCGGTTCGAAAGAGGAGGGAAGATGAGCCCCAGATACATCGGGCTGTTCGAGATACTTGGCAGGATCGGAGAGGTAGCTTACAGGGTTGCACTTCCACCCAACCTAGCAGGAGTTCACGATGTCTTTCACGTATCCCAGTTGAGGAGATATGTTCCGGACCCCAACCATGTGCTAGATCATTCAGAGTTGGAGATCGGACCGAGCCTTGCAGTTACTGAGCCGCCAGTGGAAATATTAGACAGGAGGAAGAAAAGGCTGAGGAACAAGGTTAGAACCTTAGTACGAGTAGCTTGGAGCCGTCACTCTCCGGGTGAATCTACTTGGGAGAGAGAGTCGGACATGAGGGAGAGATATCCTTACTTGTTCGACCCAACCACTGCGAGGGAACCACCCGTTCCCGCTTGATACTTTAGAGGATAGTTTCGATCGTAGCCTTAGTCATTTGTTGCATTGCTTGCTATGTTAGAAAATTGTAGCGTCTTCAATCCTTGTGAATTTCGAGGACGAAATTTTTCAAGGAGGGAAGACTTGTCAGCCCCTGTTTTTCAAAATTAATTTAAATAGTGTTAATTAATTTCTAATAGCATATTTAGCTTTAAAATAATTTATTATAATTTTTTAGGAATTTTTTTAAAATTTTTAAATAATTTTTAAATAGTTTTTAAGTTAAAGTATATTATTTTGTAATTAACTGAACTATTTTAATATCGTTTTGTAATATTTAAATTCGTTTTAATATCGTTTTGCAAATGAATTAATTGTTTTAATAGGAGTTTGCAAATGATATTTGCAAACTATTTGGTTTGGGGTTGTTATGCAAATTCCTAAATTCTAAGGACCTAGCTGCTAACCTACCTACCCCTCCCACGTTCTCTCTCTCCTTCCAACTGCTCTCGACGACCGCCAGCTGCCGACGACCGACCACCGACTTCCCCGCTATTTTCGGCCAGCCCACAGCCACAACCGACCTCCTCTTCCCCTATATATAACCCCCAGACCCTGAACCCAAACCCTAGTTCACCCTCGACCACCCCGACCCCTTCGTCCCCAACGAGAGCCTAAACCCTAACCCTAACTCCGCGAGTGCAGCGCCGCCCCCCACAGCCACCATCACCGCCTACCACCGCCACCACTCGACGCGCCACGCCGAGACGAACACAGCGCCACCCGAGCGCCGCATCCCCGACGCCCTTAGCCGCCGTCAGCACACTCGACAACCCTCCAGTTCGCCGGACACATGAGTAACACCCTAAAAACTGTGTCGTGCGTGTCTCGAAATCACGCACGACGTTCGCCTGGACACGAGCAACATAGGGGTAAGTCTGGACACGAAAGACTCGACCCGTGCGTGTCGTGCATAGCACGGACACGAGACTCGTGTGTCCTTAACTGTCAGAACACCGAGATAGTTTTATCGGGTTTAAACCTATTCACCTAAACCTAAATAAATCTAACCCAAACCCTACCCCTAACACACAGCTCGGCCTGACCCCTTGGCTAGCCCGACCGAGCCCAAGAACTCGACCCCCCTGGACCGAGTTCGAACCCCCCTTCCTTCTGTTTTTGTTTTCTTTTTGTTTTATTATATATATATATATATATATATATATATATATATATATGTAAGTATAAATGTATTTATATATATATGTGTATATATATGTATTTAAGTATATATATTATTATATATATATATACTGTTATATATATGTATATATACAGTATTTGTATATGTATATATATATTTTATATTTGGTATTTTATTTTATAAGTGTATTTTTTTTATATGTATTTATGTATAAATATGTATATATGTATATATGGGTTCATGTGTATATATATTATAATATACATACTATTATATATATATATATATATATATATATATATATATATATATATATATATATATATATATATATATATATATATATTAAATATACATATATATATAAGAAATACTAACTATAATATATATATATATATATATATATATATATATATATATATATATATATATATATATATATATATATATATATATATATATATAAATATCTATATATTTATATGTATATATATTAATATTGTTGTTATACATTTATATATGTATTTTAAAATTCTACCTTATACAATATATTATTATGTAAAATTTTACAAGATTAATTTTATTATATAATTTTGTGACTTGTATATTTTTGCCACTTTAAAAATATATTATTATTATTTAAATTCCTGTATTTTATTTATTATGGCCAATTGATGTCCAAGCCTAGCATGGGTTTTTTGGGCTTAATTGTGTCTAATACATTCAGAGTCTATACAAGTCATATTGGACTTGATTCATGGCTCTGGGTGCTGTATCTGGACTTCGGTTCATTTCGAATACCTGGACAAAAATAGTAAATAATTAGTTAATTATTTTCCAGAAACTGTTGCTTGCTGTTTTTGAATTTTTATATATGTTTTAAGTGCTGTAAAAATTTGGGAAAAATTATATTTAAATACTCTGTTAATTTAGATAATTTATTATAATTTTTCTAGCATATATTAAGTGCTGTTGGTATTTTATAAAAATAGGAAAACAGAACTCATTTTCAGTATATTTATGTTTGCTGATTTTTAATAAATATTTATGTGGGTTTATAAATCCCAGAAAAATTAGTATAATTTTCTATAATTAACAAGGATCATTTTGGTACTTTACTTTATGTAAAATTGAGCTTTTGTCTATCTCAAAAATTGTTGGAACATAGTGTACAGTTGATTTAATTATTGAATAATTACGACTTGTAACTTTTTGTGTTTTTTTGCGTTTTAGTCGTATTGAACCTCACCCCGCACTAGTGTAAAGACCCTAGAAAGATAGTTGAGTATTGTGTCACCCCATATTGGTCTCCTATGCTAAAGTCACCATTTGGCTAGGTGTCCAGTTAGAAAGTCGTATTGCACCACTAGTGTTTTAGTGTTTAACTTAGTGTAAAAACTAAGTTTATGTATTTATTTCTACAGTGACGAGTTACCAGGCATCTATAGCATTTTATCGCTACTTTGCTTTGCTAGAGGCAAGTACTTTCTACAAACTTTACATACTGTTACATTAATGAACTGCGAATCCAACCATGTTAAATGCTGATCCTTGGGGTAGCAAGTTAAATCTTCACATGTTGTATTTACTTTCAGTTACTACCATGTTTAGAACAGTTTTATATCTTTCACATGATTAGAATCTGGGTTATGGAGAAACTGATAGTTGAGTACGTGATCATGCCCCCTTTATCGTACCGAACAAAGTCTCATTCTACATGTTACTGTGCCGTAGGCCATTATCCCGCATTTCTGTACGGATGTACACCTATGCTGTAGACTTGTACGTTTGTATATTTTATTTACATGTGCCACAACACGTTGTACACCTATTGACCGATCACGTACCTGCTACAGTTTTAAACATTACATATACATCTGTCTATATGACATATGTGTCCTTGCCATGATAGATTATGTGATGCCATAATTTCAGTTTATTCCTCTTATGTTCATTTCATGTTTCGTATATTAGTTTGCTAGAAACAGTACTTGCTCCCGTCCTGACAGGATAACATTGTAGGTATATTTATTGAGGAGGAGTTGCCCTGTGACTCATATTATGGAGTTACAGCCGAGGACCAGGCTTTGTCTTACGAGGATGTACCTGCGGGGAACCTCATCTAGTTTGTGTAGTTGCTCGGGATATTCAGTATAGTCATGTATTAGACTACGTATTTTGTAACTGGACCTGTATCCAGTTTTACTTTTTGGACTTGTACTTGGACTTATTATTATATGAGATGGCTTTTGTGTTTGGAGCATTTATGACTCTTCTTTACTTATAGAACTGTTAGCACATTTAGTCTTATCTTGTTATCTCTAGAACAACTTACTGCGCTTTATCTCAAGCGTAGGTTGGACATGACTCGGCCCGGCCCAACAATTTGGGTAGCGGGTCATGACATATAGTATTCAGACTACGAGGAAGATATCAGTGATTTTATAATCCCCATTATTACACTTTGCTAGTAGTAAAGGAAGCAGTTGTATGTGTCTACTTTTATATCAGTATTTTGTAGTAAGAAATTAAAAAAGCAATGCGTTCAACTGTTGACTGATCCATAGTTAATCGAAGAAAGGTTATTGTTTGCAGTAATCAACCAATTGCTATACGTATAACAATATTTGACGCATAGCTGATCTGCACCAAAATAAATCGTATGTTAACATGATAGTGTTTCCTACAACACGTGTCACGCCCCGCTCCCGTAGGAGCGATCGTCCTCACTAAGGCGTGATGCCGTATGGGCCTAGGTTGCGCCCGTGCAAGGCCAAGTCCAGAAACGGCCGATTTGAGCTAGGCCACAGAGTCGCACAGAGTGTCCCCATTTGCAGCGGAAAGTAAGCGAACACAAGTTGAAGCGAATTCAAACTCTTTATTGATATTCAAGAAGTTTACAGACGGCGCTAGGCCGAGTTTACAAGTCTCTAAAGCTCTCTCTCTCTCTGAAACATAAAAAGGGTGCCAAGTGGCTTACAAGATGGAATGATTCATGGTGATGTTCCGATACATTATGTCCTGTATAGGGTGCTTCAGCTTCTTACAACGTCCCAAGGCCCCGGAGTTGGCTCCGCACCTTAACACGTTCGATGGAAGCTCCGTACCCGCCGGCGTCTCCTGCATCCTGCAAGCAGACTGTGGGTTTATCAGTACATTGTTATGCACTGGTGGGGAGGCTAGCTCGCCCATAATGCTATCATTACCAAACACATTCTATTTACTTTCGTGCACCGTCTATCATTCATTATCTTTCTAATCTTTCCTTAGGATCAATTTTATGGCATATTTTATGACCCATCTCGTGTTGTCGAATTCAAGTGTCGCATAAAAATTACATGCACGACTTACCCACACTTACCGTCCGGTCTTCCCTGTCCAAGGTAAACCAAGTTAGTCAACAATTAACATGAAGTAACTTAACGTGGTTCATGTAAATATTCAATGTTACGGGCGTGTCCATGTCTCGGGTCCTAGCACGTCGTGGGCATGTTCTAGCACGTCGTAGACATGTTACAGAGTGTTACATTTCAAGCATGTTTAGAGTGTTACGTTTCGAGCATGTTCAGGATATTACATTCAGGCATGTTCAGGAGTGTTACATATCGAGCATGTTTTCCGAACGCACTTCATTTGGTTAACTTAGACTACTTATTTCAATGCAAGGACTTGCACGTGGATTGCCACCAGCATAGTCCACTTAATCTACATGCATGGGTCGCTGGCTTTACAAACCATTTTGGACATATCACGTGGGCATTCTCACCTATCGAAGCGTGATAGCTGGTACACCTTGATAGTCTCTTGAAATGCCTGGCATTACGTCTCTTTGAGTGGCCGAGCCCCCACTCAAAGCAGGCCGTAAGCCCCATGTCTGATTTCGCCTAGGACGGCCATGGTATTCCCCCCCATCGCCCATGCCGTAGAATCCTTCCTCATGACGGTCACGGTATTCCCCCCCATCGCCCATGCCGTTTGTCCACGACCATTTTATATTTTACTTGTCATTTAACATAGCGGCTATTTTGAGCCATAATGCGTTATCGACCAGGTTGGCGTCCGTACAGCGCGGGTAGCGAGCCCCGTTGCACGTGCCCGTCATACCTGTCGCTAAAATCTTTCATGTCTTATCTTGTATTCACTCTTTTATTTCTTTCTTTCACTTGTTCGTTCATTCATTCATGTTTCATGTATTCATTCATTCATTCGTTGATTCATTCATTCATACATTATGCAACTCCCCGTACGGGAGTCGCCTTGGCGACCCATCGGTCCCGAAGTCTTTCAATGTTGCTATACTCTACTCGGAACGACTATGTCGATAGTCTTCCGTTTCATTGTTTTAACCCATTCATTATTTCATTGTTTCATGCGTAAGGGACTTGAACGTGAGCTTGTGTCTTAGCACGAGCGTGGAGCACGGTACGAGAGTTTCTATATTTGCCACCTAGGCCGGCCACGGTATTCCCCCCATCGCTCGTGCCGCAGAATCCTTCCTCATGACGGTCACGGTATTCCCTCCGATCGCCCGTGCCATTTGTCCACGACCATTTCGTATTTTACTTGTCATTTAACATAGCGGCTATTTTGAGCAATAATGCGTTATCGACCAGGTTGGCGTCCGTACAGCGCGGGTAGCGAGCCCCGTTGCACGTGCCCGTCATACCTGTCGCTAACGTCTTTCATGTCTTATCTTGTATTCACTCTTTCATTTCTTTCTTTCACTTGTTCGTTCATTCATTCATGTTTCCCGTATTCATTCATTCATTCGTTGATTCATTCATTCATACATTATGCAACTCCCCGTACGGGAGTCGTCTTGGCGATCCATCAGTCCCGAAGTCTTTCAATGTTGCTATACTCTACTCGGAACGACTATGTCGATAGTCTTCCATTTCATTGTTGTAACCCATTCATTGTTTCATTGTTTCATGCGTAAGGGACTTGAACGTGAGCTTGTGCCTTAGCACGAGCGTGGAGCGTGGTACGAGAGTTTCTATATTTGTCGAGTTCTTTTCCATATTCTGAACAAGCATGCAAGCTGGGATTATTCCCTTAGCTAGGTGCGTTGAGTCATTTATTAGCATGCACAGTGTTATCGCCTAGCGATTCTAGCATTAGTGTCTGTATTGTTATGTGTCTAGGCTAAGCAAAGACGGGTTCATCGGAGCCACCCACCTTAGCGATGTTCGCATCGGCCGAGCGATACTCCGAGTGCGCCTTTGAAAGTCTAAGTCTGGATTCATCTTGACGGGCCACTGTAAGCCTTGCATCGATTCTTCATCAAGTCGATGCCAACTCTTCGGGTCGACGGCTCGTTTGAGTCATTGTACTTGCCGTTTGAATCGGCGTTCCGCTAGGGCAGAGTGGGTCATTACAGCACGTCTCAAAATACGTGGCGAGCTATACGTGATTCTAGACCACGTTCACTCTCCACTAACCCCTAATGCTCATGCGCCTACCCAATTTCATGCGTCTCTGAGGCAGAAGACATTATATTTTTTTACACATACGCACATAGCTATTCAAGTGAAGAAAAACTATAAATAAAGGATAGTTCCTTCGTCGTGCGACACACACAAATCACAGGCCTAAGGAGAGACTACGTATATTGCTTCTTTGCTAAGTACTTTCAGAGAGAAAGAGAGTTTTCAGTAATAAAGTTTTCCTTTCTACAGAGAGTTCGTCGTAAACTTAGTAAAGAAATCGAAGTAGACTTAATCTCCATCGCCCCAATCCCTAGATTCTTTTGTAATTAGAATTCTTGTTATTTTTCTTTTTTATAATAAATAAAAGATCCTATATTTTTTGTACTTTTTTTGTTGAAACAAAAATGTTGACTCTATTGGGGACGAATTTATCTACCGATGAGAAGTGGTGGCACAATCTAATGTTATCATGCTAGGTTCAGTTGAGAAAATGTTGGTTGTGCAATTCGACGAATAAGCATATGAAGCAATGTTGTCTGACAAAGACTCCACTCCGACCGCCACGAGGAAGAAAGCCAAGTGTGTTCGTAAGGCTTGGATCCCGAAGTCTCTACCACCACCACATTCTAGAATAAGGGTATTTTGATAATTGGTAAATTTTTTGATTTATTTTAATATCTTTGATTAATGTATTGTGTTAGAGTTATTAATTGGTGAAATCGTAGAAACTATATTAGTTAGATGTTAGCCATGATTAGAAACTTGGTTAGAGATTAGATAACTTAAGTGAGACACTAATATAGTTAAAGTGACATCTAGAATCTATTAGTTGATTTTAAACATAAGCCACAATGGGCCTTTTCCTTAAAGGGCTTTAATTGACAAATAGGAGAGGCCTTTAGTCATTTGCATCCAACCAAACCCTAAGAAATTCCTATGGCCGGCCACAACATCCCCTCTCCTTGCCTATTTAAGTAAACATAGCCTCCTTCTTCCCCCCTTCATTACAAATCCTAACCCTAATTTGTGTTCTTCCCTAAATTGCCTCTAACATCTAAATTGAGTCCAAATTCTCCCAAATCGAATTATAAACTCTTCCCCTTGAAGAGAGGAAGCCTTTATTGCCTAGCTTGGGAGCATTTGGAGCAATTTGACCATTGGAGCTTGGTGGAGATCTAGATCTAGAAGTTTTCATTGAGATTCCAACTCTCAATTGGTAATAGCCCTCTAAACACTCTAATTTCCATTTCCTTGTTGTAGATGCATTCATTTAGGGTCCCCCTTATATTAGGAAGGATTTGGGTCAAGTTTGGATTCATTTGATGTGCGTATCACGAGAGTATCGTATACACACACCAAGTGTTCGATGAAATGACTCTTAGGACAATTAATGGATAAATTTCTGTTCTAATTATCTTTTTATGTTGGTTATATGTTGTGTTAGTGATGTAGAGTGTTAGTTGTGATTTTGGAATATTTTTGATGGGTTAAATAGGATTTAGGGACCTTGAGTTTCCTGTTCTGCACTGTACAGACCATATATTAGATGTTCTGTCCATTAGCATGTCGCCATCGCTCTGAAACTAAGTGTCGACCATTCACTGCTTGTATAGTCTGTTCATTACTTATATTCATCTGCCTATTGATTATTTACTATAATGTGTTAGCTCTGTCCTATCTCCTTTAGAGGATGTGACAATTAAACCATATACCTTGATGTTCAGTTTTCCCTTTGTTTGTATCAAGTCTTCCTCATATGTTATGTCCTTTTTACCCAAATTGTTCAGCCTCTCTTATTGCTCTTATTCAGTCCTTATGAGGACAGTTAAGGTTCAAATTTATATTACTTTGTTCAGTCCTCATTGGACTGGTGTCAGTGATGGGATGAGGTGTTGAGCTCGGGTTGAGATATATTTTCTTTCAGACCTTAGTACATCAGTCCTATCTTTTCGCTTCAGTCCATTAGTACTTAGTCCCCTTTTATTCATATGTTTAACCTTAATTTTCGATGCATATTGATGTGTTCAGTAAATTTCCTCAAGTATTCAGTTTATATTTATTCCAAGTATCAGTCCATTCTGCCTTGAAGTTCAGACTTCTGAACAATAGGTTAAGTCCTTTGCATTGTTCCTGACCAAGTTAACATATGATTAGCCCATATCTGGGTGTGGTAATAGTCCTTATTCCTCAACCAAGAACTGTCATGCATCATGGTTCAATTAAACCATCTGTCCATCCTTGTTTATCCACTAATGTTATAGTGAAACCACTGCATTCTCAATTTAACCACTGCATCCTTATTTACATGTCCTGCATTCCTTATGATTCACTATATTTTCTTTCATGATCAGATATAAACATGATGTATCAGAACACATAGAATCCTGACTTTTCAAAATCATGTCCAGCATTACATATTGACCTACATACAAGCTAACCCATTCATTACCTGTTTAATTGATGTTCAGGTTTCTGGAACATCTTGTAATACCCTATGATCCACATTCTCTAATGTATCATTTTTTTAGTGGTGGCCCATGCAGGTCTCTATCCTAATGACACTTAGGCTATAAAGTGTTATTGGGGGACCAGCGAAAGCTAAGGAAAACTCATCACAGCATAGGATTCGTGGGATATAGTTATGGGTATGGTTTTACTAAAAAAAATTGTTTATTATTCTATAGTTAGGCCTATCTAATCAATTTTCTGTTTTGCAGGGTGGTTTAGACACGCAACACTAAGGTTATCAATTTTCTTGCACTTGGGACTTCTGAGGTTATTTTCTATATATGTCTTACTAGTATGACTGTTTGATTACTAATAATTGATCTGTCTTTATTTTTTTAGTTCGTGAAATTTTTCAAAAATTCTTTATTGTTATTTAAGACTTTATTTCCAATTCGAGATTTTCTTTGCTATGAAGATTTGTTTTGTAATCATTTTGTCGTACTGTTTATTTTCTTATAAAAAATCAATATTTTCTAAAGAGAAGATACATCACTTTCCATCATGATTAGGGTTTAGAATTGTTTAAAATTTCGTAAACTCCTTTGAAATTCCTATGGATAGAGTTGACAGACTATTCGATGACCTACTATGACGTGGCAGATGCGCACTGCAGTCATTTATCTGGATTATGGAGACCGCTGGTTCACTGCAGTCAGTTGTGCACTGGCGAGGCAGGAGCTCTAAGTCAAAGTAATTCCAGGTATTCATAGGTTCTCGAATATTATTGATGCTATGTCCTAAAATCATAAACTTTTGAGTTGTTCCGATAACATGGATAAAGTCGATAGAAATATTCGATAATTTAACATTATTTGAGTCATTGAGCCAAAAGGTTCACTGCAGTCAGATGTACACTACACTGGCGGGGCAGGAACTCTAGGCAAAGTGATTTCGGATATGTATGGTTTCGGATACTATTGAGACTATATCCGTGTTATATACCATGTTGATCTCTTATCACTATTTGGCAAGCTTATCGAAATCATCTTGATATTGATCTTATGTTAACCTCTGCAAATTGATTTCATCTTCTCTTGATTCATCTTGGAAATTTATCCTTTCTTTAATATTTGTTGGTCTGATTTCTTTTATGGGTTCATTTAGCATATTGTACTAATTTTGTTAAACGGTTCCATATCTTGATAGCTAACCTTGAAAATTTATTGTTTTGTATCTAAGCGTATCATTTCTATAGTTATCGTATTTTAGCTCTTATCAAGCTTAAATAATTTTGATCATTTTTATCGTGTTTAAAATTTTTAGTCATAGCAATGCTAGTTATACAAAACGCTTTTATTGGATTGAGTCATAAATTCATGATTGTCATTTGGTGCTATTTTTACTATGCAAAAAAAAAGATTATTCTCATGTTTAGGATTTATCATGCCTAGATTTTAAATTTTGAGCATTTCTAGAAGTCGTGATTTTACGATCCTATGTTTAGCTAATTTTTAATCATTTTCAAGTTTTGAATTTGGTAAATCTTAATAGTGTTTATTGTTCCTTTTGAAATTTCGAGGACGAAATTTTTGTAAGGGGGGTAGATTTGTAACTCCCAAAAATCGTATTCGGTAAATTTTGGAAATTTTCTAAATTTTTCTTCGGATTTCATATTATTTTATAAAAATCTAATTTTGATTGAAAAGTTGATTAAACGAATTCTGAGTGTTAATAATTTTCTCAAATTGAAAATACTTTTAAATACTATTGTTATAGTTCTAATGATTTGATTTATGTTGGAAGTTTTCCAATAGAGTGCATCACGTAATTGTTTTGCGTTAATAAAAACGAATTTTATTATTAGTGAAGTTTTGTAGCTAAATGAATATTTATATAAAATATTCTATTTGATTTCTTAATAATATTATTTGAGAGACGAATAATATTATTGACCATTTTTTCGGAATTATTATTAGTATGTATTAAATAAGAATTGATTTTATAAATTGGATAACTATTAACTAATTCTGTAATTAGTTGATGATAATTAAATTAGTTAGAATTTGAAAATCTTCTTTCTATTAAAAAAATTGTTTTTGAATTTTCGTTTTGGAAATCTGTTTTGAAAATTCTTATGTTGGAAACCTGTTGATATTTGATTTTTGGAAAAAACTGCTTTGAAGTTTTGAATTTTTAAACCTGTTAGAATCTTATTGGAATTCTGTTACAGGTTATTCTAAATTACCCCTAGATCTATATCTAATTACTGCTATTGCCACTATACTAAACACCCTCAGATCTGCATTTAATTACCATTCTGCCACTCTACACACGCCCACTGAGAGATTATTTTATTATAAATTGTACACACTTTCCAACGATTCTGACACATACACAGTACAGTCTCTCTCTCTCTCTACTCTCTTTCTCACTCTCTACCGTTCCTGGCCGACCTCGACGGAGCACCACCACTCGCTACCGTCCGCCACCAGGGGATATCGCCGGAGTTCTCATCACACCGCCCGAGCACCACTGCTTGCCACCGCGACGACGAACCCCGGGACTCACTGGAGACTTGGCACCGCCGAGCCGCCACCGGATCATGCCAGCCTTGCTCGACCGGTGCTTCGCTCTTCCTCCGGAGATCCCTGACACCTACGCTGCACTGCGGTGGCCGCGGGAGCACCGTCGACTCCTGGATCTGTCCGATCGAGCCGGAAGCCGACTGAAGCCGCCACAGCATCGGAGAGCAAGCCGCCCTCCTCGTCAAGGCCGTCCCAGAATCGTGTCTTTTCGTGGTCGAGCACCACTCCTCGGAGGAAGCCGTCGCGCCTGGACTCGAGCCGCCGGATCCCGTCTCACAAACACCAGATCCGCCACCGTTGACCGCCGGATCTCCACCAAGGTGAGCTCCTACGCTGTTCTATCCTTTTCCTTCCGTTCTGAGAATTGCTTTGAGAAGAATAGGAGTATTGTGAGGAAGAGAGAGGTGTTAGGCCTGTAGAGATGGGAGGTGTTGCTTGTCTGGTGAAAAGGAATTTGAGCTGAGAATAGTTGAAGAAGTAGAAGAAGAAGTATGGAGGAATGTTTTCTTAAGTGTTGAGTGTTAATGAATGGGTTGTTGAGAAGAAAGAAGAGGATGGAATTGGAAGAAGTGTTCGGCTGACATGAGTGGGTCAGTAAGGAATAATTAATATAGCGTTGTCTTTTCAAAGTATAAGAAGTGGAATTAATTATGAGAGAGAGAGAAGTTTCTCTCAGTTGCTTGTATAAATTCTTGGGACAGCAGTATGGGTCATGGCCTCCTCGAGATCTAAGGGGTCTGCCTTTTAGTATTTCGAGAAGCCAGAGGGGGTTAAGTTGATAGTTCAAAATAAACGTAGGAGTAGGCTGAGAGCATTGGAGAAGATGACGTGAGAGCTGGGGTTAGTGAGAAACTGTGACTCTTCGTAAACCGAGAGGTCAACTTCATCTTTTAAAAAAAAATTTGAAAGGCCATCATATTTCTTAGGATAGCAGCTAGCTGAGATGGATAGTAGAATTAAAGGAGCAACAGTAGTACTATTTATTTGGGCTCATGGTTATTTAGTAATGTGTGGATTTAGATTTGTTTGGGCTAGACTAATGCAGGTCGAGCCAGGGATTCTAGCCAGTAGGACTATGGGCTTGGTTTGGTACTGTTGGGAATAGTTAGCTGGTTCTTTGATTTTAGGCTGGTGCAATTTGGAAAATATTGGAAAGTATGTGGCTGGTAGTATAGTTGTCTTTGAAGGAGAATTAATTAGTAGCATTTAGTAATGGAAGCAGTAGCATTTTTGGGTTGGGTTTTGTTTAATAGTATTATTGTGGTTATCATTTATATTTTTATTTTTATTGAAATTATAGTATTATTCTAAATAATATAATATTGCTAGTATGTAATGTTATAAAATATTTTTAGATAATATATCATTAATTGCTTTCATTTATGTTAATGGATAATTTAAATAATAATGATTATTTAATGTTGCAATAAATATTATATAGCATATTTTGTTCTAAAAACTTAAACTCCTTTCTATTTAGTCCAAGATATATATTCCTAAATTATATTTAATAGCTACTAAATAATTATCTAGTATATGGATAGTAATAAATGTTGAGCTAAATAGCATTATTTAAACCCTAATAACTTGTACAAAATATAACAGATGATCCATTGCAAACATGCAGTACTACTCTCGTGCAAACAAACCGAGGCAAGTACACTGACTTGACTTGTACCTTATTTTCTGTCTTACCTTCATGTGCCATGTTCTCATATCGGACACGAATTACACACGATTGCCTTGTACCATTGTTCATTGCTTGTGCGTCATTATTTATTGCGGGGATTGGAGGAAATATTAGCTTTTGTGTGACCACACCCAACATAGGTATTATGGATAGCCTAATCGTACACTTCACGTACGATGAAGCCGGACCTTGTAGAATTGACTCATTGACTCATTGAATCATTGATTGATTGATTGCTCCTAAGCCGGTCACATATTAGTTTTAATATTTTAAAATTGTCACAATTGTATATTGATTGTCGTGATTTATTGCCTTGTACATTGATAGCCGTGTTCATTGTCTAGTATATTGATTGTCATCTATTTACCTGCAGTTTTACATTTCATTTCTGGTACCGTAGTTTCACTTTCATTTCATGTTCTAGTATTCTGGTATTGTGGTTTCACCTTGTACTTTGGATCACAGATTACATTGTATATTGTCTGGTCAGGGTTGTACTTTGCTCTTTTTCTGATAGGATCGTTGCAGGTGAGTGGGAGATTACATGGAGCTGGTGATTGCTTGGATATTGCAGCTTTTTATTTTATTTATTTTTTTTCTGGAGATTGTATCTTAGAGATTCATTATTGTATATTATTTCATTTGACCGGATTTGTCTCCGGCTGAGTTTGTATTTAAAACACTTGATGGATATTGGTGATTTCTGGAAACGTTATAAAAGCTGTGATTTGGTTTACATTACATTATGACTTTGAGTTTTCCTTAGTATTGTACAGCTTACTTTGTCGTGTCCAACGACGAAGGCTGGGCGTGTCTGACTCGTATCCGATTATTCGGGAGCGGGGCGTGACAATGTCCAGCATTACAGATTGACCTACATACAAGCTAACCCATTCATTACCTATTTAATTGATGTTCAGGTTTCTGGAACATCTTGTAATACCCTATGATCCACATTTCTCTAATGTATCATTTGTGACACTCACTAGATATCATGGCCTACTCAACTTCCTGGACATAGGTTCTGTCCATAGCCTAGAATTTCACTGCACTTCTTATTTACATGTCCTGCTATTTACCATTATACAACCCCATATCCATGCATCTGTCCATTTGGTATCTTCCCTTAGCCACATCATGTATCAGACCAATGTGTAAGCCTTGTGGCCTTTGAGAGGGCAAAGGAGAAGGGATTTGAATATAGGTAAATACCAATAGTGTTATGAGCTTGAGAAATCTCCTATTAATTATGTGATAATCTATGTTAGCTAGGATACAGACCATTACATCAGTCCTTGTGGGTTAGTATTTGCCCCCATTTGTTCAGCCTTGAACTTGGTATCAAGTCCAATGCAACAGTACATTATGAAATTATAGGCATGAACAATAGGGTTGCCTTCTAAAGTGTGACTGCCATCAGTAGGATGTGCCTAGTGTCATGGTTATGTGTATCAAGTAATACTTGATTGGTCGTAAGAGTAGGCATGGTAGAGGTAGTATGGGAGAGCAGGGGCCGCTGCAGTAGTAGGGCAATTGAGGTCCTGTTGACCTGGGGCAGCAATATGTGGCCGAACATAGGTAGTGCAGGCCACCCAGGTTAGGGTGGGGAGTTTAGTCCCTATGACAGGTTTTAGAGCATATACTAGTAGTAGTAATAGGATAGCTATAGCAAATTGTTATGAAGGAGTAATTGCATAGGTGGGAATGATGATTTAAGATTTAGCTTATGTATTAATCCCTTGGTTTTAACCTTTGCCTCATCCTATATGTGTATATTCAGTCCCCTTCAAGTCTTGTACCTATATGCATGTTTCAGTCATATGATTAACTAAGTGTTAGTATGTTATGACCTAGTGTGGGGATGCACTCAGGTTGGATACCAGGTTTGGGGATTAAGTATCTATGTATGTTATGTTCAGTTGATACATCCAAGTAAACCCATTGTTCTGTTCTTTGTAGCAGTAATAGGAGGAGGGGAATTCCCTCTATTTTGATAAGATAGTGATTAGAGAGTTGGTGTGGGTGTTTAAACATAGTATTGTGTATGAGGAAAGGGATGTGTGAATGTGTATCCTAAATAGGTACCTATAGGAGTGTGTCCTAGTATGGGGGTTGGTAGCCTATGAAATTGTATGTATGTGTTAAATATACATATGTGTATTATATGTAGTGGAGTATATTGAATGAGTAGGGTATTAATGTGTTTATAGATATTAGTATGAGTAAGATACATACGATAAGAGCATAGACTAGTAAGGACAAATTGACTACCTTAACTAGATGTTGACCGATATATACCCAGTGTTCACTAAGTGTGACCAATAGTTGACTACTTGACCATGATTGACCAGATTGACTTATTGACCTAGAATTGGCCTAGAAGCATGTAGTTAACAAATTTAGATACACTGCTTATTCTAGAACATAAATAATATAGTACATCTCAAATATAGGTTTGTGTGACACCACTTTGGGCATCGATCCTCATTTATTGCCCTAGACGCAAGGCGAGTACATTCTCTGATGGTTCTTACATTTATTTGATGATTACTGTGATTCAGCTTCTAGTATAGTTATATTTGATTCTCTGTCAAAACACGTATTAGTATTCTGGATTCATTCACTCGCAAGACATGTATTTGACTCGTCTAGCCTCTACTAATTGAATCATTCACAAGAACCACCTACTCGACATATATACAAGCACCACTTGATTCTGGCTAGACTCGCACTCTATTTATGTGTTGGATATGGATTTACTCCTACTCGTCGGGGCGAGAAAATACTTGAGTAGATATATAAACATTCCAGATCATACAAGAACCACTCCTATAAGAAAGATAGTTGTCGCCGCTTGGCCAAATGTGCGATGTGTCGTATTTACAAGAAAGATAGCTGTCGTCGCTTGGCCAAGCGTGCGGTGTGCCGTATTTACTTGCTACTCGTTTACATGTCGAAAAAAGTATTTTAAAACATACTGGATTAGTGTCTTGTACTAGATTCACATTGTCTCATGTTTTACAGATTGGACTCATCTCACATTGTTCAAGTTAGTTATCTCTATTTACAGTCTTAATTTCCATGCTCTCCTGATTCACTGTATTTACTTTCCTTGTTCTAAACTGTTGTTCTATCTGAATTACCTATCTCAACTTCCATGATTCATCAAGTATAACTGTCTATAACTACTTTATAGTCTATCATTTATTTGGGATTGCTTGAGGAGATGTGCTTGTTCCACTTCTGACTGGATATATTTTTTAGATGATTGCCCTGAGGATACGTGTCCTACCTTCTATGGATCCGAGAAGGGGATAGCTAACTTGGGTCCCGATTCTCAGGAGTGACCGAGAGACTAGTTTAGTGGACTTGTTTTAGATTTCCTGTTTGAACTTGAATTGTAATAAGGGAAGATTTTGACATTGTATTTTAGATTGTTTCAGATATTATTTAGTTGTTTGTTTAGTCTTTATAGTTATTTAGACTTCTATGATATCTTATAATGCTTTAGACTGTAATTGAGTATTACTTTATCTATATCTTCATACTTGTCCTCTATTTGGAGTTGACACCAAGAAGGTGCATGATAATCATGTATCAGTGAAGAAAGTAAATGCTTGTGGCAGAACCCTTCGCTCCAATATAGGCAAAAAGAATGTACAACTTTTGAATTTTGGCAGAGAAAAATAGTACGATGCTAAAAATTCAAATGATGGAATTTCTACCTCACACTTGTGAATCGAGATGAGAGTTTTATTTCAATACAAAACTCTAGACGCATAACTAGATATAAGAAGTCTTTCTT
The DNA here is from genome assembly GCA_029216955.1 of Iris pallida. Classification (NCBI taxonomy): domain Eukaryota; kingdom Viridiplantae; phylum Streptophyta; class Magnoliopsida; order Asparagales; family Iridaceae; genus Iris; species Iris pallida. Next base: position 2,989,669 of record JANAVB010036019.1, read on the forward strand.
CCACAGACTTTTTGTTCTTGTCAGATTCCATACGTTATAAAGGAGGCTCGGCTCATGTGTCCTTCCATGTTATGCATGCTGATGATGGAAAGCTATACAAGATGAAGTCTATACGCCCCAGTTATCCATGTGCCTCTCTTTCACATGTTGTGGACTCATGTACATTGCTTCCTAGTATACCTAAAATGAGTTCACATGATGAAACAACTTAAGACCTAGGTATTGGGTGTTTCCATGTACATAAAATAGGTCAACGAGTTAAGAAACCAACTTTCCCATACACAAAGTTTCTATTGACTTGTGTGACATGTTTCAACATAATCATAAATCAACAGAGGTGACATCAAAAATAGTTATGTCTTGTCAAAGACATTCATGTGCAAAGATTGTTATCAACTGTTGCTACACAAAGACAGTTAGTCAACCAATTAGGCGATCTGTCTTCACAAGATTGCAATTGAACTATCTGGATTTGTCGTGTCTCGGGTGACAACTTTCGGATAATAAAGATGAGTTATAAGAGGCCTCGGTCTTTACAACATCTAGTCACGGTGACGATAAAGCACCTTCATCCACTTCATTTAAGGAAGGTCAAACAACTACTTCTGTCACGACCCGCACCCTAGAGTAAGGGCACGAGACGTGGGTACGTCCAGCCTACGCCGCAGTGTAGGCGGTAGAACGTTGTCCTAGGTCACAACATCTAGCAATAATATACTAAGCAGTTTATACTCCCCGAATGGGGGTGACATGATAAAAGTAAACTCAATCACAATTAAGAAAGAAAAAGCACGATATGATATAGAACTCAAGGAAATACAGATGATAAAATAGCAGATAGATAGATATATGAAACTGCTGAAATAGAAGGAATCACAAGTACAAACAGAGAGTCTAAGTGTCTAAGATAAATACATAATCCCAGATCCCAAGTATCAATATGTACAATCATCCATAGAATACTATAAATGAAAACATCCTAATCTAAGGGTGTGTCATCCACAGCTAGTGGGACCTGCTGCTGGTCCAGGTCCAGGCACTCATCTAAGGTAGCACCGTAATAGGTATCCACACCAGCCTCCTCCTCGTCCTCTGTAATATTTTCAACAGGTCCAGTCAGGACAGGAGCGAGCACAATACATCTCAACAGTTCATAACAGGTTAGAAAATATAAACATGCAGTAGAGTAAGATACAGAAAACTGAAAGAAGTATGGAATGTAAACAGAGAAACTGTAATGGAAATATATATACTGTAATAGAGAACTAACAGTGGCTAGTGAGTCAGAGTACAATATAAACATGTGAATGGCATAGAAGATTCTGAGAACTATACTATAGAGTGATTCTGGGAACTACACTACTTGGATATTATTCACATGTTTACTTCTACTCCCCCATACCCCCAATTAATACACAAGGATCCAGCCAGGTTATGTTATGATTCCATGCAAAGGCCCACAAGGGGTGATACATGGATAGCCCATAAATGGATGATTCTGGGAATGCCCATAAATGGGTGATTCAGGGAAGACTCTGTGATCATGAGAGTACATGTCACAAGTGATCGACGAATCGTGAAGCATAGTGATACACCATGTAAGTGAAACGCACAGAACATGTAGTATACGATGCTCCCTGAGGGGATAACATCTCAAGAATGGATCCATATAGTACTAATCCGTGTTACCAATGTGACAGCATCAAGTAAAGCAATCTAAAGCAGGAAAATAATTCTAACAGGATATGAAATGATCAGAGAATGTACTCGCCTGGTATTTGAGTGTCCAAGATGAAAGTACTGTCCGAGGAGTGGTGTCTGGCTCCTACTTAGAACAACACAAGTCACAACAAGTCCAGAATGGTAAAAAGAAACACTAGAATATATTCTACATAAATCTAGGTCAATCTAGGCCAAAGTCAACTCTTGGTCAACCCTAGAAGTCAAACTAGGTCAACTATGGTCAAACTAGGTCTAACAAGTCATTCTAGGTCTAACTAGCCCAAACTAGTCTAAACAAGGCTAAACAAGTCTAGTCTAGACTCACTAGTCAAACAGACACACACAGGCCATAGGCTATATCATGCCTATACATGACATTATTTATATCTGAACATGATACACTTATGATATAGTTACATAATCTAATACATAACACATGTATATATATCATACATATATATAGTAAACACATATACACATATTTTATGATACTAATATATATAAATATATGTATATATATATATATATATATATATATATATATATATATATATATATATATATATATATATATATATATATATATATATATATATATATATTTTATATATATATATATATATATATATATATATATATATATATATATATATATATATATATATATATATATATATATACATATATTTATATATATTAGTATCATAAAATATATATATATATATATATATATATATATATATATATATATATATATATATATATATATATATATATATATATATATATATTTTATATATATATATATATATATATATATATATATATATATATATATATATAAAAAAAAATATATATATATATATATATATATATATATATATATATATATATATATATATATATATATATATATATATACATACATACATTACCTATACACCCATTGCAAGTATCTATATTAGATATAATACACAAACTTATATTATTTATATAGATACACATATTATATATTATATGCATTACATATATACATTCAATATCCTTTAGACACATACATATATATATATATATATAATAGAGAGGGATAGAAAATAGAGAGTGAGTAAGTGAGTGAGTAAGTGAAAGAGGGGGCTGTTCTTGTGTGACAGGAACCTAGGGTGTGTGTGTGTGTGTGTAACAGGACTTGTGTGTGTGTAATGGTGTGTATTGAGAGGGGAAACATGGTTTAGTGAAGGGTGTTAGTGAAGAGAATGTGAGGAATCCTAGAATCTAATGTGTGTGTGTGTATCAAGAATGTCACTGGTTTATAGTTGTGTGTGTAGGAGTAAAGTGTGTGTGCGATTGCTTGTGTGTGAGTGTTAATGAGTGAATGAGGGGCAACCCCTACTGGACTGTACAGGAAACAGAGCGAAAGGAAATTAGTGCATTCTAATCCCAGTTTCAGCCCAACAATGTTCAGGTTAGTAACACCCCATTTCAGTTTCTCATAAACCAAACCCAGATTTAACATATCTCAGTGAGAAAAGAAGGAATCAAAATGACAGTGTATACACAGGTTTTGCAAAAATCAGACTTCACAAAACAGTCCCAACTATTCCCTTCTATTTCGAAGTCAACACACATCAATTTCAACCCAAAACTTACACACAGGTAAATGACTAATAGGAGAACCATAATATGAACTTAAACATGTGACTTAACAGTATTAAACTAACCAAAATGTATGGCAAAATCTATATTAAAAACTGGGAAAAATCAATGAATATAAACATGTATCAGAAAATTTAAAGAAATAGAATTTGCTAAATAGAAACATGTTAAAATGTACAATAATTGGTTGGTAAAGTAAATATAACTTGTGCACGTGTCTTAGGGAGTGTTTCGTGTCCACCACAATATGACACGACGTGTCCACATACAAGTAAACACGAATCGGGCACACAGACACTGCACAGTGCACTGTCTCGTACACAGGTGCACGCGTGTCGTGCACCAGACACGACACAAATGGGGTCGTGTCCTCGTGCAGGGTAGTTCGTCTAGGGTCCAGCTAGGTATGTGTCACCCTGAATCAGGTCCTAGCGTGTCGTGTCCTGACATGTAAAGCTGTATCAGTGGCTCAAATAATCTGTGTACAGAACTGTGCAATCCCAGTGCACGACTAATAACTCCCAAACCCCTCCATGAAACCCAATAAAACTTTGGGGGCATGACGTCAGTGTATGCCCCCTCGTGTCCACCAAGTTTCGTATCCAACAACCCTGTGTCATGTCCTGCAGAAGCCCCGAGTAGCAGGGGATGCGCCTGGGCCGCCCGCGCGTGTCCAAAAACGTATGCATGAGTGTCATAACGACACGACACGGCCTCAATTCACTCTCAGTGCACTAGAAACATATAAGCTACTACAAAATAACAATTCCTATTCAAAAACTTCTACAAAAATGAATCGAAATGCCCATTGGGGCATTTCGTCGAACACTTAAACTCATCACTGATACGTGTCCGATACGGACACGTACATGACACAAAAATCTACAAATCCTATTCCTACAGGGTCAGGATACTTAGGGCTAGGCATTCATGCAATTAAAACCAAATTTTAATTGGTGGATTAGGATTTTACCTATGGTGTTCTCCAACACAAAAACTCCTTGAATGAGGATTCCCAAAAGCCACCAAACTCCTTCAAATTGGTAGAAAATTGAGATAAACAAATTCCAACAGCAAGAAAACATCAATTAGAACCTATTGCAATTTGTTTGGATTAAAAAGGAGTTAAAATGGATTTTCTAGGGATTTTTGAAGTTGGAAAAATACCTCTTTCTAAACTTGCTCTTTCCTAAAGAGGCTAGCCCTAAATGGAGGAGAATATTTATGGGGGGGGGGTTCCCAATGGGTGTAGTGGCAGGACAAATAATGTTAGGGTTAGGGTTAGGCATTAGTTAATGGGCTTTGGGCCTCTATGGCTAGTTATTGATTTAAGGTTCAATCACAAGTCATGGCTTATGACTTAATATTCTAACTTGAGTCAAATAACCAAACCATGGGTCAACTCTAGTCTAACTAGGGTAGCATAACCTAACCAAGTCCAAACTCAACTAGGGTTAGCTCCTAGGTTAGTCTACCATAGTCATTGCTAGTCAAAGTCAACCTAGTCAACCCTCATTCAAAAAATTCCAAAATAATTTCTAAAAATTCCCATAAATTCAAATAAATTATAATAAATTCAGATAATCCCAAAAATGATAAAAATACCCTCAATCTAGAAATGTGGTTGTGACAAATCTACCCTCCTTAAAAGAATTTTGTCCTCGAAATTGACAGGCGAAATGCAACTGATAAGAAGGATAAAAAGTATCCCTCATGGTCCAAAAAGATATGGGTATCGCTCGCGCATCTCATCCTCCCGCTCCCAGGTAGACTCTCCTGGAGAATGATGCCTCCAGGCGACACGTACCAAAGGTATCACCTGGTTCCTCAGAACCTTCTTCCGTCGATCCAGTATCTCCACTGGCTGCTCTGGATAGCTGAGAGAAGGTCCAACCTCAATCTCCGAATGATCGAGCACATGGCTAGGGTCAGCCACATACTGTCTCAACTGTGATACATGGAATACGTTGTGGACCCCCACAAGTGCAGGTGGCAAGTCTAGCCTGTATGCCACGTCACCGACTCTTCCGCTGATAACGAAAGGGCCGATGAAGCGCGGGCTAAGCTTCCCGCCTCCACCAAAACATATCGTACCACGAGTCGGAGATATCCTCAAGAAAACCTGGTCTCCGACCTAATCACAAGCAAGGTCTCAATTAATTATAATAAACAAACATGATTAATAAAACACAAACAATCAAACCTAAATCTAATCCTACTCTAATCTGTACCTCAAACTCCAAGGGTCTCCGATGGCTATCGGCCTAGTGCCGATGTCTGTCCTGTGCCACGTGAAGTCTGTCCCTGATGAGCTTCACCTTCTCGGCTGCGTTAATAACCATCTCTGGCCCCAGTAAAGCTCGTTCACCAACATCATCCCAAGATAAGGGTGTACGGCACCTACACCCGTACAGAGCCTCAAAAGATGACATCTCAATGCTAGCCTGGAAACAGTTCTTGTAAGCAAACTCCACCAAATGAAGATGATCCTCCCAGGAACCTCCAAAGTCCAGGACGTACGTCCGTAGCATATCCTCAAGTGTCTGAATAGTCCTCTCTGACTGTCCGTCCATCTGGGGGTGGTATTCAGTACTAAACTTGAGCTGAGTGCCGAAGCTAATCTACAGACTCCTCCAGAAATGGAAAGTAAAGCGACTATCCCGATCTGAGATGATGCTGACCGGAACCCCGTGAATCCTGACTATCTGCCGCATATACATCTCCGTCAGCCTCTCTGTAGACGTACCCACCTTGAATGGCAATGAGTGGGCCGATTTGGTCAACCTGTCAATGATGACCCAAATTGCGTCTTTCCCTCCAGGTGCACACGACAATCCTGATAGGAAGTCCATAGTGATATGCTCCCATTTTAACTCCGGAATGGGCAGCGGCTGCAATAATCTACCGGGCCTCTGCCTCTCTGCCTTGACCTGCTGATAGACCAAGCACCTAGCCACGAAGTGAGCCACCTCCCGCTTCATCCCGGACCACCAAACATGCTCCCTCAGATCGCGGTACATCTTGTTGGCACCAGGGTGTATAGAGTACTGAGATCTGTGGGCCTCCTGCAAAATCTGCTCCCTGAGCTCTCCGCTGGGCACACATAACCTGGAACCGTGCCTCAAGGCACCATCCTCTTCAAGAGAAAACTCGCCGTCCACCAATCCTGCTCGAACCTGCTCTCGGAGACACCGCAGAGCAACGTCCTCAAACTGAGTCACCTTGACCCTCTCCACCAAGTCTGACTGAATCTGCATCCCCCATAACTACATCTGTACCCCGGGCACGATCACCTCAATCCCAAGGCTCTCCAAGTCTGCAAGCAATTGCCGATCCATGGTCAAACACATGGTTGTCGGATACCTACTCAAGGCATCGGCAACCACGTTGGCCTTCCCTGAGTGATACTGAAGTAGGATGTCAAAGTCCTTCATCAACTCTAGCCATCTGCGCTGCCTCATGTTCAACTCCTTCTGAGTGAACACATACTTTAAGCTCTTGTGATCTGTGAAGATCTCCACCCTCTCCCCATACAGATAATGCTTCCACAACTTCAGAGCAAAAATCACCGCTGCCAGCTCCAGGTCATGGGTAGGGTAGTTCTTCTCATGGGGACGTAATTGCCTGGAAGCATAGGCAATCACCTTTCCATGCTGCTGCAACACACAACTCAGCCCCTTCCCTGAAGCGTCACTATAAATAGTGAAACCACCTGATCCTGAAGGCAATGTCAGAATCGGAGCTGTCGTAAGCCGCTTTTTCAACTCATCAAAAGCTGCCTGACACTCCTCTGACAAAACATACTCAGCATCCTTCCGGGTCAACCGAGTCAACGGTTCTGCAACCCGGGAGAAATCCTGCACAAATTATCGAAAATATCCTGCCAGCCCCAGGAAACTCCTGATCTCTGCAACTGAAGTCGGCACTGCCCATGCCTTAACTGCTACAATCTTGTTGGGGTCAACTGAGATACCATCTCCAGTCACCACATGCCCCAGAAAGTCAACCCGGTCCAAGAAGAACTCACACTTGGAGAGCTTCCCATAAAGCTGCTCCCTCCTGAGAGTCTCCAGCACTATCCGCAGATGCTCCTCGTGCTCCTCCTCAGTCTTGGAATACACCAAGATGTCGTCAATGAACACCACCACAAACTGATCCAGGTACTGGTGGAACACCTTGTTTATAAGGTTCATAAACACTGCTCGTGCATTGGTTAGCCCAAACGGCATAACCAAAAATTCAAACTGCCCGTACCACATCCTGAAAGCGGTATTGGGAATATCCTCCCTCTTCACCTTCACCTAGTGATATCCCGACCTCAGATCAATCTTGGAAAATACCCGAGCTCCGCTCAACTGGTCAAAAAGATCGTCGATCCGCGGCAGTGGGTATTTGTTCTTGATCGTGAGGTTGTTGAGTGCCCTATAGTCAATACACATCCGTACTTGTAGGTCCTAAAAAATTAAGTTGCACACATCAACAAAGTCATGAAGATCAAGAAATGAATCTTTCAAATAAACTGTGCAGACATCAGATTGCGCAGTATACAGATTGCGCATACTAGATTGCGCACACTACCAAGCGCGCAGGCTGACGTGGCAAATCATCATCATTACCTGACACAAATTAAATCTTCTGACAGCTGACAGTGCGAAGAACGAGGCGACCGTTCATTTAATCGTACAGCACGGCGCTCGAGGATAGCTGGCAGCGCAATCCATGTTGGCGCAATCCATGTTGGCACAATCCATTCCTGCGCAGTCCAAGTCTGCGCAATCCAAAGCCAGCGCAATTCAGGTTGCGCGTTCTATCAACATAAATGACAAAATACACGTGGCATTCATGCCATCATTTGCTCATTACGTGGCAACCGTCTATACACGATCATACGCATATCAATCAAATGATACCATGTGTCTAAGACAGTTAGCCCATGATCCAGCAACTGCCTGCGCAGTCTACTGTTGCGCAATCCAATTGCTCCGCAATCTATCATACGCAGTTAGGGGTGAGCAAAAAACGGTTTTACAACCGAAAACCGACCCGACCCGACCCGAAATAGAGCTTCGGGTCGGTTTTTTAAAAATCGGGTCGGAGTTCGGTTTCAGTGTATGAGAAAATTGGTTTTCGGTTCGGGTTACGGGTTTGCTGTTCGGTTTCCCAACCCGAACCGAAAACCGACAAGTAAAGTTACCTAAATACCCCCTCACATATATATACCTAAAAAAACCCTAAATCCAAAACAACTCTCTCTCTCTTCATTTGGGTCAGCCGCTGCTGATCCCTCTCTCGAAAGAGCCCTAAAAAAAAAAAAAACTCTTCCTCGCTCTCGCTCGACGCCCTCATCGGCCGCCTCCTGGCCGCTTTGAAGGAAAACAGGGCCGCCCCGAGGTCTCCTCCGCGCGAGTGCTCTCGACGCCCTCACCGGCCGCCTGCGGTGAGGAGCAGCTGTCGCCGGCGGCGGTCTCCTCCGCGCGAGTGCTCTCGATGCCCACATCGGCCGTCCGCGGTGAGAAGCAGCTATCGCCGGCGGCGGTCTCCTCCGCGCGAGTGCTCTCGACTAGGTGAGGAGCAACTCTTGCAGTTTTTACTTTGTTGATTTGCTGATTTTGCATTTATTAATTTTCCATTTGTGGTCTCTTTAGTCCTCTCCATTAGCATTTGTTGATTTTGCAATTTTTCATTAAAATTTATTTTTTTCTGCCCTTAATTAAGATGATTCTGTAATCATTCTTCTTATGCTTAAGAAGTCCCACTTGAAGAACTTGCTTCTCGTGTTCTTTTTTTCACTAACAGGAAAACCCACTTGAAGTACTCCTTATTCTTCTCTTGTTCTTATGCTTCTGTACTGGAGAGGTTTTAATTTTTCGGTTCGGTTCCACTTGAAAATCCACTTGTTTCTAAGCATAACATAAAACCGAACCGACCGAAAACCGAACCGTTTTAATTCGGTTCAGTTTTGTTCGGTTTTAATAAATTCGGGTCGGTTTTCGGTTTTTGGAAAATAGATTTTCGGTTTAGTCGGTTTTTAAGAATCCGGTTCGGTTCCAACCGAACCGAACCGTTGCTCACCCCTATACGCAGTCCAGAATAACTAAAAGTTAGTTATTTTTCAGAATTCTATAAAAAGAGTTTCAAGTCTCCATTCAAAGGGATCAGAGAGAAATCAGAGATCAAATTATAGAGAGACCAGACTTTAAAGTTCAGAGAGTTCAAGAGTTCTTGCCCAAGTGCTGCTGCATTCTTCCGAGGCTTTTGCCTTCAATTTTCGAGGCTTTTTGCCTTCAATTCCAGAGTTGTCTTCAACTTCAGAGGCTATCGTCTTCAAAGTTCACATCGTCCAAGGGATAAAGCAATCGTCTTCTAGATTGGATTCCTACAGTTGTACCATTCCCAGAATTCAAATTGTAATCTTTTACAAAGTTTGTATCAATAAAGTTCAACACTTTTGTTTTTGCAAACAAAATAGCGACTCTGCTGGGAAAGACTTTCTCCTCCGATGAGGAAGTGACAACTCAATGTGACGTAGTGTCTATCGGAAAGACGCAGAAGACACTGGTTGTGAAGATCAACCAGACAGCCTACGAGGCTATGATCAACTCCAAGACCACTCCTCGCACTTCAACCACTTCTGCCACAGGCAAAGTGCGCCCAGTGTGGGTCCCAAAGACTGCTACGCAGTCTATTGATGCTGCCAGCAAGGCTTCTGCGCAGTCTGCTAGCAAGACTGCTGCGCAGTCCAAAGCTTCTGTCATCAAGTCTGCTGCATAATCTGTCTCTGCTACTGCTGCGCAATCTGCTCTTGCCAGTACACAGAAGACTTCATATGCTGCCTTAGCCAAGTACAAGACTCCTATGCCTCTGGCATAATTGGCTGCCAATCTGTCTGCGCAGTCCAATGCTCCAGTATCCAGAGTCCACCCTAAGCACTCTGTAGCAAGAACTCCTGATGCGCAAACCACAGTTTCTGTGGCCAAAACCAGTGTGCTATCCATTCATGCACAAACTGCTCCTGCGCAATCCAAGAGTGACAGCCTTTTGGCTAAATTCTCTTCTTCCCATAACAAGGGAAAAGGCTCTCCTCCTCTTCCCAAACACACTGTTGCTCCTGTGCAATCTACTGGGGGTAGTCCTTTGGCTATTCCTCTTCCTCTTCAAAACAAAGAAAAAGGCCCGTTGGTCTTTTCTCAAACTTTCTTGTCCCATGACTTGGAAGACAATAGAGGGAAACGCTCTTTAGCTAACCCTTCTTCACAAAATAAAGGAAAAGGCCCTTTGGTCTTTTCTCAATCTTCTTTAGGTTTTACCGAAGAAGATCAATCTGAACATGCCTCGGCACCAATCAGTACTAGAACTCTTTCAAACAAGGATTCTTCTTTCCTTTATGACAAGAGAACTTGTATGACCAAAGAGGTATTCTGCCTACCCCGGTAGCAGAATTCCAGGACCTTCCAACTCTCAAGATTTCCTGTTCCAGACATGGAAAATTGCTGGTGTCTCAAACAGAAACCCCTGGGGGTGAGTTTGCAGATCTAAGGACTTATCTCAACAGACCCACTTCGGTGAAATGCAAACAGCCAATGCCGAAGTCCAAACATCATCAAAAACAAATCTCCAGGGTTAAAAATCCCGACACTTATGCCAATGAAATGAGCACTTACCTGTACACTCAAGGGACTAAACATTTGAAGAATCGGAATCATGTTCCGAACATTATCAAAGAACAGATCCCTCAAAGTTTTTTTCATCCTGCTATTGTTTTCGATCTCCGAGAACATCTCAGACAAAAATGAGACAATGTTTCAATACCTCCGGTTCGACCATCTGATCATCATTGCAACCACAAAGTCATCATCCAATGTTGTTGTCAAACAACAAAATGATCGGTCTTCGATCGTCTGACTTTTGCTAAATCTGAAGCTATGTCAGAAGAAGATGAAGTTTTGTATACTTCTATCAACATGACTTCCCGAGACACTGGGGTAGAAGGTGCTCTAAGCATGGCAAACCTCGTAAACCAAGCCAACGGTATTTAGAATTACTCTAAAAATCTTCTGAAGGAGTGTTTCGACATACCCGTTCTCGAAGCCGAGATACAATCGGTCAAAGGAATCTTCCTCAAAACCCTTCAGGTTATCTTCCTACTTCTCAGTCAGGAGATGACTCTTTCTCCGACTATGATGCATACAGCGAAAGCTCTGAACAGACAGTGTCTTCCACTGTACCAAGAGAAGTGACAGCTTATGTTTTCAATGAAGATCCAGATGCTTCAACTTCTATAAAGCAAGAACAGTGAATTGTTGTACTAGAAGACAAGCTAAAAACCATGGCTGAAATGGTTGCTAGTATGCATTCTATCATAGTGGCACAACATGCTACACCACCAACTGTACATGCTACGAGTCCAGAGATCATAGCATCTTCAGTACCTGCTAATACTGGGCTGGGGGTAGTGTCTCCTCAAATGCCTCCTGTACAAGTATAAGTTCAAACTACACCTAGTCAATCAGGAGCTGGAGGTAGTGCTTACAATGCTGTTCCTCCTCCTACCACTCTAACTCAACCTGCTCCTTCTTCGTCGTTTGAAGACGCCAATGAAGCTGTCAAACTCTTACGAACCCAGTTCAAAGCTTTCAAAGAGAAAGACAACTTGCAAAGATTGGGGATCAAGCAGCCTTATCCAGTTGAATGGAAAGAAGTTCCGTTCCCGCCAAAGTACAAGATCCCAACGATCTCTTTGTTTGATGGCAGTACTTCTCCTAGTCAGTTCATCAACCATTTTGAGGTAATGGCCGTTCAACTCCAGCCAAATGACGCTCTTCTTACCAGAGTGTTTGTCGGTTGTTTAGCCGGCGTAGCATATGACTGGTACAGAAGTTTGCCCGATGGTTGTGTCACTTCCTTCTCAGGTCTCAAACAAATCTTTCTGGAACGGTTCTATGAAGGATTTAATGACATGACTATGTCGGCTCTCAACAAAATCAAACAGAAGCACAATGAAACTGCTGAGAGTTTCATCGAACGGTTCCGTCGTGAAGACTTGAAGATGCCTCCCGGAACTCCAGCTGCTGTCACTATTGATACTTGTAAGGCAAATCTTTTGCCTGTCATCAGTATGTGGACAAGATCTACCCAGTTTCAAGACTGGCACTCATTCATTGTCAACGCCAAAGCTGCGGAAGTGAGTGCCGAGAAGTTCAAGCAATTGGGGGTACAAATGTCTAACCCCGATCGAGATGAACACCAGACATCAGGTGGTGGCAACCGCCAGAACAACCGCAAAGCAAAAGAGACTTTGAACATCAATCTAAACAAGAATAAAGAATCTTTGGCTGTCAATGTGGCTCCACCTACATCCACTCCTACTCCTTCTGCACCTCCACTGAGAGAACCTCGTCCGAAAGTAGAATATTCCTTCGACGAGAATGACACTGCAAGCATTTTTGATTGCTTACTCAAAAGCAACAAGATTCAGCTCCCAGATCCAAAGAAACCTGATAAAGTCGGTAAGACAGATCATCCTTAATATTGTGTCTACCACAGGTTCATTGGACACCCTACTCGAGCATGCTACGTGCTCATGGGCAAAATTCAAGAGCTTGCCAATGCTGGTGTCGTTACTCTGCAGCAAGATGAGAAGACTGTTATTGCGAATATAGTTTCAGTCTAGTTTGGTGACTTTCCTCTGCAGATGGTACAGCACAGCATTATTCCTATTCCCAAAGCTACTCTTGAGATTATGAATCTTTCTCCTCCACCAAATGAAGGTCTTGTCCCCTTGTCTCTTGACAACGGCGAAATTATGTGGATTCATCCCTATCTTGCTCCGGAATTCGAAGTGCCTTCTTCATCCAAGAAGAAAGGTCGTTCTAAAGGCAAGACAAAGACTTGTAACGTGGTGTCTTTTGACCCCATAGTTGACGAAGAAATTCTGCTAGGCACCAGATCAGGGAAAACCCATTTGAAAGATCATTCTGAAGCTCAAGAGGATCCTGCCTCTTCTTCTGAACCTATTCTAGTACAATCTACTTCCTCTGAAGAGATTCTTTCCACATCCTCACCAGTTGTAGTACCTATTCCTCCCAAGCCGGTGGTTGCTGACAAAGGCAAGCAACAAGTCCGCTTTGATAAACCCCTGAAGAAATCATCTCCTACAGGACTTGAAAAGCCGTACAACTTTGATATATTGGCTCAATTGGCCAATACACCGGCTAGGCTATCAATCTTCGAGCTCTTGCGCCTTTTCAAAGAGACTCGAGAAACTTTAAGTGAAGCTCTGATGCAGGCTGAAACTTGCTTAACTCTTCTCAAAAAGCCGGAATCAGAACCAATCTCTTGCTGTCATTGTCATAGTGTTCTGGAGTTGATTCCAAACATCACTTTCACTCAGGATGATATGTTACTGGAGGATAATAGACATGATCGTCTTCTCTACTATACAGGGTATGTCGATTCGATGAAAGTCGATCGTATCCTGATAGATCCAGGGTCTGCTCTCAGCATCATGCCAAAGACAATGCTAGACGCATTGAAGATACCAGTGTATAGTCTTTCAAGCACAATCACCACTATCTTGGGATTCAACCAAGGAAGAAGTGAACCTTTGGGCAAGATCCGCTTAAAACTCCAAATAGGCAATCTTCGCACAAAGGTGACTTTTTATATCATCGACAATCATGGTTGTTCTTACAACGCTCTTCTGGGAAGACCTTTCCTCCATGAACATAACATTGTTCCATCAACTCTTCATCAATGCTTTAAATATGTTGATGACAAAGGACAAGTTTATAAGGAAGTTGCAGACCTTTATCCTTTCAAGGGTGTCGAAGCGTATTGTAATGACGCTCGTATGTATAAGGAAGAATTTATGAAAGTGGTATTGGCTATGGATACTGAAGAAGACCAAGAAGCAGTGCCCAAAGATACTCTTATTATACCTGTCAAAGGGCATGTTTCTCATCATCAGTCTTCCAAACTATTGGCTATTCACTTGCCAATTCAGAAGAAACCGGTTGATGGCGATCAAGATAAAAGGGAGCTCACTTCTTCTGAGCCACTTGTTATCGACTTACGTCGTAACAAGGACAAAAAGCAGCTCACTTCTTCTGAGCCTCTTGTTGTTGATTTAACTCACAACAAGAAAAAAAGGGAGCTCACCTCCTTTGAGCCGCTTGTCATCGACCTCCGTCGTAACAAGTCTCTTCCACGTTCTTCTTCTTCCCCGCTTGTAATTAATCTGACCAAGCCTGCTAAGGCTAAAGGTCTTGCTGTAAATACAGATATACAAATTAATGTAAAAGCATCTACTTTCCAGTATACTGATATTATTTATCATACTAAATGCTATTTGGATATGTTAGATAGCTTCAAATCATTTACAATGGGAGTTGTACAATCTCTTCAAACAGAAGTCTTATTTGAAGATCCAGATGACTCTTACCGTATTGTCCCTGCTCGAAAGAAAGGTGAAAGTCCAATACTTTTTAGTAAAGGACCAGAACAACAATTCAGCTATACGGATGATAGCAAGTTTAACGATACAGGACATCTACAACTCCGTCGTTATAGTCAACAATCAAAAGACATCATCCGTAAGATGGGTTATGACTTTAAAAATGGTCTCATCTACGGTAAGGGTAGACGAACTCCTATTCGTACGGCTTCCAAAAGGTAAATCTGATATGTACTATAGCAAGACCAAAAGAGGTCTCGGATATGCTTCTCCTCCGATGTTATCCTTAGCCATTTCTGACTCTGATAGTGAAGAACGTTCTAACTCTTCTGATTCCAGGTCATGGGATTCTGACACTAGCATTGGTGAAGTCCATCGTGTGATCGTATCTTCTAATATGGTCTCCGATGAACTTCCGGAAGGCTATGATGAGGACGTTGAAGAAAATCCTAAAACAGATCCTTGGGCTCAACAGATGGATAATCAGTGGGTACTCCGATTTGAACAAAGAGAACCTCCTACTGAAGATCAACTAGTTCAAGTTGATGTAGGAGAAAGCGAGTCACCTCGTCCAATCTTTATTAGCAAGCATCTTTCAGAAGTAGATAAACAAGAGTTGATTCTTCTTATTAAAGAATACCTTGATGTCTTTGCTTGGAGTTACGAAGACATGCCAGGTTTAGATCCTAAAATTGCTACTCATAAACTGAACATTTTGCCTAACGCTAAGCCAGTCAAACAACAGAAACGACGATTCAAGCCTGAAATGATGGACGCAATTGATGATGAAGTCAAGAAGCTTATCGCTTGTGGCTTTATTCGAGAAGAACAACATCCTGATTGGATAGCCAACGTTGTTCCAGTCCTGAAGAAAACTGGCAAGGTTCGAGTCTGTATTGATTTTCGGGATCTTAATGAAGCATGTCCGAAAGATGAATTTCCTCTCCCTATTACGGACGTCATGATTGACAATACCTGTAGGTTCGAGCGAATATCTTTTATGGATGGATTCTCTGGATACAATCAAATCAAGATGAATCCCGAAGATGAAAACCATACTTCTTTTTGCACTCCTCGGGGAGTCTATTGCTACACAGTGATGCCATTTGGTCTCAAGAACGCTAGTGCAACTTACCAACGGGCTATGAGTACCATTTTCAGAGAACATCTTCGTAAAACAGTCGAATGTTATGTTGATGATATCGCTGTTAAAAGTCGTCTGAAAGAAGATCATATCCATGATTTGAGAACAATCTTCAACCTCATGTGCCAACATCAGCTCAAGATGAATCCCACCAAGTCATTCTTGGGTGTCTCTAGTGGCAAGTTTCTCGGCTTCGTCATTACCTCTAAGGGTATACATGTGGATCCCGAGAAGATCAAAGCCATTCAAGAGATACGTCCTCCACGCAACCTAAAAGAGCTACGAGGATTCCATGGTCGACTTGCGTACATCAGGAGATTCATTTCGAACTTGTCTGGACGCTGCAGACCGTTCACTCAACTCATGAAGAAGGGTGTATCTTTTATTTGGACTGAAGAATGTCAACAAGCATTCGACGACATCAAACGATATCTCATGGACCCACCAGTCTTAGTGCCACCAATCTCGGGCATTCCATTCTTAATGTATGTCCGTGCTATGGACCATTCGTTGGGTGCTTTACTCGCCCAAAAGAATAAAGAAGGTCATGAACAAGCCATCTACTATCTCAGTTGTACTATGATTGGTGCTGAACACCGTCATAGTCCGGTTGAAAAAGAATATCTAGCCCTTATGTTCGCCGTTCAAAAGACAAGGCATTATATCATCAGTCAAACTATTCATGTCATATCCCGAGTCAATCCTCTTCGGGTACTGATGAAAAAGCCTAGCACGCTCAACTCTCGGCTGGCTATATGGGCCATTCTTCTAGCCCAATATGACATGGTGTATGTTCCTCAAAAGTCTGTCAAAGGTCAAGCACTGGCGGATTTCTTAGCAGCTCATCCTGTTCCAGAGACGTCCAAACTTTACGATAAAATTCCAGACGAGACGTTGGAAGTCAACATGATCTTTGAAGAATTTCCAACCTGGCGTCTATTCTTTGACGAAGCATCCAGAATCGGACCCAATGGTGCTATTGTAGCAGGAGTTGGAGTTGTTCTCGTTTCTCCAGACGGATCAACTATCTAAAGAGCTTACTCTCTAGATGAATCCTGCTCCAATAATGTAGCAGAGTACAATGCTCTACTCATCGGTCTTCAATTAGCCAAGCAATTGAATATCGAATATCTCGAAGTTTACGGTGACTCTAAGCTGGTTGTCAACCAGGTTAGAGGAACTTATGAAGTCCGCCATCAAGATCTGGTACCTTACTTTGAAGCAGCAATCAACATGGCTACATCATTCAAAGCTTTTTTCATTGAATATGTACGCCGAGCATGCAATACTGAGGCAGATGCTTTGGCCAATCTTGCAGCAGTCTTAGCCATTCCCATCAGAAGACAACAAGTGGTGGTTATCTCTAATCGAGAATTGTTTTGTGTCAAAAACAATCGTAACATCGAGTTCAGTAATCTTGCTGAAGTTAATGTTATCAATGAAGATTGGAGAACTCCTTTCATCGACTTCGTGGTTTACGACATACTCCCCGAAGATCCTAAGGAGGCTACAAGTATTCGACGACGATCTTTACGATTCTACTACAACCAAACCACTAAGACTCTCTATCGACGGACTTATGACGGCCTACTTTTGCGCTGTCTAGCTAGTAATAAAGCAAAACAAGTACTGCATGAAGCTCACGATGGTGTCTGCAGAGCACATCAGCCCGGTCCTAAACTACAGGATCACATCCGACGCATGGGTTACTACTGGTCCTCTATGGTATCAGATGCCATTGAATATGCAAAAAAATGTCGAGCTTGTTA
The DNA here is from genome assembly GCA_029216955.1 of Iris pallida. Taxonomy (NCBI): domain Eukaryota; kingdom Viridiplantae; phylum Streptophyta; class Magnoliopsida; order Asparagales; family Iridaceae; genus Iris; species Iris pallida. The sequence continues at coordinate 3,007,409 of JANAVB010036019.1, forward strand.
AATCTATGCAGATTTTATTCATCAACCTTCAGAATTTCTACATCCGACAGCCGTTTCCTAGCCTTTCGAAGCTTGGGACATGGACATCATAGGTCCTATTAATCCTCCATCTTCTAGAGAACATCGGTTCATTCTAGCAATAACCGACTACTTCTCTAAGTGGGCTGAAGCTATACCTTTAGCTGAAGTCAAAACTAGCAGTGTCATTAACTTCATCAAATATCATGTCATTTATCGATTTGGTGTCCCTCGACGAATTATCCATGACAACGGACCGCAATTCATCAACCAGAAATTCACAAGATTCTATGATGATCACCGAATTGACAATGTCGCTTCGACAACCTACAATCCTGCTACTAATGGATTAGCTGAAGCTTTCAATAAAACCATTATCAAGCTCCTCAAAAGTTTGTATCCACTAACAAACAGAATTGGAGTAAAAAGCTCGGCGAATGTCTATGGGCCTACCGAACTACGGTCCGCAACCCTACAGGCTTTACACCTTTTTCTTTGGTGTATGGCTGTGAAGCAGTTCTTCTTCTGGAACTTCAAATTCCTTCTTTAAGGATTGCCATTGCTAATGAGCTCACTACAGAGAACAATGATCTTCTTCGACTTCAAGAATTGAAGATACTTGACGAGAAGCGGTTAATGGCTCAGCAACATATTGAGTTATACCAAGCCCGCATCTCGAAGACTTTCAACCGCAAAGTTACAGTTAGAGCCTTTCAACAAGGAGAACTTGTTCTAACAGTCAGACGTCCTATGACTATGACTCACATGAGCAAAGGTAAATTTGATGCAAAGTGGAAAGGTCCCTATATTGTAAACAAAGTCTTCTCAAATGGAGCCTATCAACTCTCAGAGCTCGACGGTCGAATTGCAATGATGCCTATCAATGGCAAATTCCTTAAAAAGTACTATGTATAAATGTAAATGCTTGTAAATCATCAGACAAGTCCAAGTTCATAAATAAAATTTTATTTCATCATGAATGATAGTATATGATATTAAGGGAGATCACTATCATCCTTCTTAACATTGGGACGCGGACCACTGCCGTCCTTCTCAAAGACACGGTCAGCAAAAGAACTGAGAACCTCCTTGCTGGAGCCCACGAGGAACTTGCAAGCAGCCAGCCTCATGGCCTCTTCTTCTTCAGTCTTTCCTGGTTCAAGCAGGAAGTCCAGAATATCTCGTGGTGGTTTTGGTGCAGACGAACCTTCGCCTGCCTCTGCCTGCTTTGGCTGAACCAGTTCGGCCTGACGTTCTTCAATGCCTTCTTTAACTTTTGGAGCGAGTTCAGTCTTCTTGGGTGGATCTCCAGACGACATTTTTATGTTAGAAAAGTGGAAGTGCTCCTTTCTGCTAAATTTCTGTTCTATTTTATAGGCAGAGATTCTCCAAATAACGAAGCGACACATTCATCCGACGGTTCATCCGTTCATTCATATTCACCTGACAGTTCACCCGTTCATTTATTATCACCCGACGGTTCATCCGTTCACATTCATCCGACGGTTCGCCCGTTCATTCATATCCACCTGACGGTTCACCCGTTCCTTAATCATCATTTGACGGTTCATCCGTTCATTCATTTCCATCTGACGGTTTGTCCGTTCATTCCACCATTCGATGGTTTACCTGTTCCTTATGACGATTTATTTCGTTCACACCTTTTTGGCGATTCATTTTCGTTCATTTAATCATTCACATCAGTAACTTATCATCCTTGATTAAGTTATCTATTGAAATAATAATATTCGATATATTCTGCCACGTCCATATTACCTCTGAGCAGATATAATGAATATAATTATTTTTCTACAAAATTCAGAAATATATCATGTCCTGTACCTCTGAATATATTTTCTATATCTATTATTTATATCTGAGCAAGATATACAACAAATGATAGAGCCACAACAAAATATCTTTTATTAATCAAAATATGAAACATTACAAAAAAAACACATGTGCTACCAAAGATACAAAAAGTTCTTTCTAATGAGGTGGAGGTGTTATCAGACTAGCAATTTGTTGTTTCAGAGTCTGTAGTCGCTCTTCACGAGATGACATCACTATCCTTCTGGCTTCTTCCATCTCGATTTCTTCATTGAAAGCAGGCATGGCCACCATTCGGCGAGTAATCTCAGTATTATGAGCTGCCACGTACTCATCCCTTTCTTGAATCAGAGCATTGAATTTTTGGGTTGCAAGTTGATGATCAGTAACTTCATTTTCTAATTCCTCCTGGAGACGAGCAATCTCTGCCCTCAGCTCAGCAGCTCTTTGCTCTTTTCTTTCAGCCATCAATGTTACGACCCGTACCCGCTTTTCGGATACGAGACGTGTCCAAGCCAGCCTACGCCGCAGAGTCGACGGTAGAACGCTGTCAAGCCCGCAAAAAAATAAATGCTCAAAATATCACATTTGCTGGTCATTCATATTTCTAATTTATTACAACAGTTACAACATTTATATTTAAAGGAAAAATAAAGTTTTACAATTAAAGAAATTGATACAAATGCTTTCTATTCTAGGTTGTCCTCAGCATACCCATGTCCTTCCAGTGCTAAGAATGATCGCGGCTAAACCTAAAAAATGTTGGTTTTCCAGTCAGGATTGGAACAAGTACACAAATCGACGATAATGCAAAACACAATAGAATTAACAAGATATGAAAATAGCATATGAGATATGAAAGCTGTAAGAAAACTGATGACATAGCACGATAGAGAAGTAAACAAGGAAAAACTAATAAAAGACATCTATCTAGGTGGTGTGAAATATCTGTTTCGACATGTGAACGGCTAGGGGGTAAATACGGCTCACTGCATGTGTCGTGTGCAGCTGTTATCGTTCAAGAATAGACTCATGGGAAAGTTCTGTGTAGTTCACATGTTTACTAAGATATTTTCCCTCCTGACTACTCCGTGTGACGAGCGTGTCAACAAGCAGCAAGATATATGTATAGACATGAAATGAAAAGACTACTATGAATCGAAAAGCAATCAGAAAGTGCACTTGCCTGAGGTCCTTAGCTGGAGAAACCAAAATACCATACCACTCAACGAGCCACAATCAGTCAGCACATGCAGAAGTCTCCGGATGCTGAAATAAACAGTACTAACGTTCTCAGAATAGTCAAATTAGCTAGGATTGCCTGTCCTTAAGTCCAATTCTGGATACAGGGGCAAAACGGTAATTTTGGGCAAAAACGGTGTCCGCTGTTGGACCCGCTTTGCACCGAAAAGCGCGCCAGAGTCAACGGTCTCTAAAGTCATCAAACTATATGTCTACGGATCCAGTTTTCCGATACGAACCCAACCGTATGTCCAAGGTTGGATTCCGGCAGGCCGTGCACAAAATCGCCCGTTGAGTGGGACCGTGGGGCCCGCAAAACGACGTCGGATTCAACTGTCTCAGAATTGGACCAAACTTGGTATACAGGACCAGAAAATGATACGGTTCTGTTGGCACAAGTTTCGTCTCGATCCGACGAGCGTGCACAAAGTTATGACAGAATTTGCATTGTACGGATACGGGGTGAATTTCGTCAAAGCCCACACGACCACGAAGCTGTTACGCACCTTTCGATGCCTTCGGTGCGTGACCACGTCGCCCGAAATGGTGGGACGGACGTGGTATCGGAGTGAATTTCAAGTTTATTAAACATGATTTTGTTGAACTTTTGAATCGAATATCTTCTCTTCTACTTACTGAAATCCGAATCTACGAGAAGGGTTATGATGTCCTACATGTCATCTTAAAAGTTGTTCAAATAGAGTTCTAAATAAGTCAATGGTTCGGCAGGAATCCGCCTTCCAACTGGGGTGTTGGGACTGGGTTTACTGTTCCATTTTGGACAGTTTTTTCGGGTTTTTGGATTCGATTTTTCTGGCAATATAGATCACCTACAACCAAACTAATTGATCGGAATCAAAGGTGTATATATCGGGATCTTACCTGAAGTAAAAGTTCAGAAAACGGTTGAGCGATGAGAGTGTACTTCGATCACGAAGTTGGAGTCTACACCGCCATTGCTACTGTTCTGTGCCTGTGCTTGCGCGATGTCCACGGCGACCAGGCCGGCCGTGGCGGCGCGCGCGCACGCGCGGGGGTGCACACAGCCTCGAGGAACAATCTGGGGTGGTGGTGCGGCGTTGGTTAGGCTAGGGTTTCGATCTCCTCGCATAGGTGTGCGTGTGTATATATACGGGAGAACAGGGCTCGGGTTCAAGGGGTCGGCCCCCCCTCTGTTTGGCTTAGCGCACGGATAGTTGGCCCCATGTGGGCCAACTGCTATTTTTTTTTTAATCTTATATATAACTAAATATATATATATCTTTTGTTCATTTATATTTATAAATATTTATACCAAAAGAAAGTCTCTATATATTTTCTATATATACATATCAATAAGGAAATATTATATCCTCTACATATTACATATATGTTTTTACACAAAATATATATATACCTATATACTTTCCTATATATATACATATATATTTTCCTATATATATTATTATGAATACCAGTATTATAATACCCATAAAATCTAATTAAAATACCAATATCATCTATTCTTAGGTTAGGGTTTATTTTATAAATATGAATATATATATATATATGAAGAACATTTTTTTTGACGAAGATAATATAACCAATAATGATAAAGTAGTATTATATAATAGTAACCACAAAACATTAATAATAATAATAATAATAATAATAATAATAATAATAATAATAATAATAGTAACAAAAATTCAATAAAGTAAATAATAATAAAATATTTCAAAATTTTTGGGAAGGGGAGCTACAATCAAGGTCACTGATTCTAGCTTGGACTGATACTCAGCAGATTTTGCAGAGAAAGCTTCCAAAAGGTTCTGGAGATTCACCCTTTCAATGTCAGCTGCCTGAGCCAGTTGTTCGAATTCTGCCTGCACTAGAGACTCCACGTCTCCTTGGTTGAGCTCTTTATAGTTTTTGATGGAAATCTCTAGCTCATTCAAAATATGATCCAGGAAAGTGGCCTGAGCCGTGTCACCTTGTTCTCGGATAGCCCTTACTAAGAGAGAGGTTGGACCCCTAACCATAAAAAAATCAGTTCCCTCTTTTTCCATCATTATATTTACTAGAGGTCCCAAAGACTCAAAAAAGCATCTGGTAAATGATTGGATCACAAGATTATTAATCGCTATAGCACCAGGAGTTGCAGCTACTCCTGTTGATAATGAGGCCACAGGATGTTCAATCTCTCGCGTCTGGACAACAGGCTCTTTGAATAAAGGAGCCATAGTGGAGCTAGTTGCCCCTCCTGGTTGTTCCTCTGCAAAAGTAAAAAATTGTCATTTTGCCTGTTGTTTGCTATTGTCCAAGAAGATTAAAGATATAAACTGTCTTACCATGGTTGAATCCAGCAATGAGCCTATCATCTGCTGGAATAGACTCTAGCCGAGCAGAAGTAGCTTCAGCCATAACAGCTTGGCTACTGCCCGCTTCAGAACCACAGGATAAATGATGACTGCTACTAACAATCACCGTCGTTATAGGCACTATGTCCGTGCACGTCGGAGGTACTAGAGGAGTCTCAAGATCTGCAGGAAATACAAATAAAGATGTTAGCTATCAATCTATTTAAGAGGAGATTGCTAATTTCATTTCATACCTTGAGGACCAGTGGCGGAAGTTTCTTCCGGAGCTTCTTCATCTGCTGCTTTTCTGGAGATACTTCTACCTCAACATCCTCTTCAGGATTTAAGGTATCAGCGATATTTTCTGGAGATACTTCTACCTCAACATCCTCTTCAGGATTTAAGGTATCATCGACAGCATTAGGAGATATATGCACTTCATCATCCCTTTCAAGATCTTGCATATATTCATCAATATTCTCGGACGAAGAGCTCTCCTCATCTTCACCTTCTTCTGATGCATTCCCGCTGGCAGTTGCAGCTTGGTCAAAAGAGTCTTCCAGTGGGCTGTAGTTGCAATCTTCTAGAGCCGCAATCACTTCACGATCTTCCTCTTTACGGAGGGTCCTAGGAGTAGGAGGAAGTTGAGTCATCTCCGTAGCAGGTGAAAGAGATCGTACAACATCTTGCTTTTCCTCCATGATACTTCCTCTGGGCTCTTCGACCTCAGTTCTCGGATCAGGATCTTTCCTCTGCTCGATCTCTTTCCTATGTTCTGGACTAGGAGTTTTATTCCTAGACTCTGAAATAGGAGTGGGAGATGGCATAGTGAATCCCGCCGCAGCATCCACTACTATTGAAGATGGAGCTCGTCTAGAAGGAGAGGCCATTCGATTTCTTCTTTGGGCCAGCTTCTTTCTTTTCAGAGGCCTCTCAGGGCTCTCTATGTTTACAGTCTCGACTTGTCTTTGAATAGAGGTCGGTGTGATAGCCTCTTCTTGCTGAATTGTCTCGACCAGCTGTCGAGATTGAGATCTAGTGGTAATCTTTTCAGAAGAATGATCTAAGATCAGTTTCTTCTTTGCTGCCGGAGCGGGAGGCTCCTCTCTTCTCGTCTTCTTGGCTGGAGATTTAACCACCTTCAAAGAAATACGCAGTGGTACGTTAACCTCTTCAGGGAACATAGCGTCCCTTGAAGCTTCCAGGGGTGCATCTACTGGTTCATGCACCTCATCATTTCCTGGGAGTGACATGGCGATTCCTCCCCTCTTCAATCTTGTTGAAGATGCGAAGCTATCCGCGAGATTGAAATTCTCAGCAAAGGTGTTCAAAGATGTATAGAATACTGAGTATGTAAATAGCATCCGAGGGCCATGGTTGCTATTTACTGGCATCGAGAACGTTACTTTCGTATCTCGAGCATTATAATAAGCCCAAGCTCGGGCCCCATCTATCAAGAAACCCTTTCCTTGAAGGCACGTGATAGCATTTCCTATATGGAATTGGTCGTACCCGAACTGTCGAGCAAATCGACTGGGGAGATATGGCTCTAAATAACATTCTTCTTCAAACCGATACACCAAATGGGACGGTCGAATTGTCTTCAACCACTCAAAAGCTGCACGGCTCAAAGGTTGCATCTTCGAGTCAATCATATTTGTCGACATTTATTCATATCCAGCAGGAGGAGGAGTGCAACAAAAGTTCCATCCTTTGCTCAGGTTCAGAGCATATCTACAATCTCTCAAAGCAGTGTATTTCTACTTACCATGAGAGTATCTCCGCAAAAAGCTGCCGTCGACCGGTCCCATGCCAGGGTCCATCAAAGTAGGATAGTGAAGAAGCAACCACCCAAATAGATATGTATACGGCAATTCCAACCGAGGAAATTCTTTTTCACCCTTAGCTTTCAGCATCAGATTGACGTACAGACGAAGACCGGCATTCAACCTACAAGTCATCGCTGATAAAAGATCCATCTTGTAGCCGAAGACTAATCTAACGGCGGCAAAAAGAATACCGTGATGGAAGCGGTCTACAGCACTCGATCCCGGGACTACAAACCGACGGAGCCAATATGTCAGAAATCCTGCTAATTGGGCTTCTTTTGACATAAATCTATATCCTACTCTCAAATAACTCTCGAGAGTATCTCCTTTCTTCAAAGGAGGACATTGATGATCATCCTTCATCTCTTCATCCAAATCCCCGCTTTCCTCCATCAGTTTCACCACGTCACTGCTGCTCAATGGTCTAAAGAAGTCAGGATAGCATCTATCATGTTCCTTGGTCTTCGGTTCTTTAATGTGGTTAAGGAACAGATAAGGCAACCATTTTGAGGAATAGCAGGTATTTGATGTAGTACTTTTGTAGAACAGAAAACAGATTTTATAATGACATAGCAGTTCTTCGAAGACTGCTACCATTTCTGCGTTCTCTTTTCGGAGTTTGTCCAACTCATCATTTGTTGGGACAAATTCTTCATATGGGCATCTCACATTGGCAAGTAAGAGATGTACTGCATCTCATGAAGTGTAAACCCGATTTCTCCGCCAAGAGTCATGAAAGTCCCTGTTTTGTAATTGTACCTTTCTACTAGAGCCAAGAACAGATGCGGGTTGGGGGCAAAACAATAAACAGTGGCATGCACTGCTTGGTACAAGTTGATTTGCTGAAGTTTGTTTTCAAACTTGGTCAGAATCCAGTTTGCTATGCAGTTCCATCTCTTAAAATCTGGATTCACCAATCCAGTTAATCTGATGTCCTGCTCAGGATACCTTCCTTCGACCTTCGTAAACTCATTTTCGAATATTGGAGTTCTGACAGGCATTAACAAGGAAGAATTCTCCGGCGGAATACAACCGGGTTTCAAACCTCTTAACAAGACACTGTACCGTTCTGAGGAACTATAGAACATGTCCTTCTAGTTCGGCCCCATCTTCACAAAAATCCTTCCTGGAAGGGCATCTTGGAAAGGTGTAAGGTTCCATTCCATCTTCCTCGGATAGCTCGCATGAGCATACCGGGATAAGGGGAGGCAGCGGGAAACATCTGGTATCGAGAATGACCTATCCGTCTGATGGACAATCCTTTCTTCCATCCTTGGTCTCGTGTAGCTCCCCTTCCCGAAAATTTGGGAATATTTTATTTTTAATTATTCGAATGATGATTTTTTAGATTTTGTAAATAAATATTATTTCATGTTATGTGGAAGACCTACTCTAGAAACTAAGATTTTATTAGGGTCATTGAGAGTTACATATATATATATATATATATATATATATATATATATATATATATATATATATATATATATATATATAGATAGATATATTGAATTATATATAGGAATATTGGGGCATATATTTTGTATAGATATATATATAGTTTTAAATATATAGATATAAATGAATATATATATATAAGGAAACGTATACGTACATGTGTATATTTGTAGATATATAAATGTATGTGTGCGTGGGTATATATATAAATAAATATATATGTAGAGGTATATGTGCTGGTATATATATAAATATAGGTTTGTAAATATACAATTATAATTATTGAAGTATCTGCATGTATACATATTGTATACATGTAGATGTGTATATATATACATCTATACACATAGTTAAGAAATAATAAAACCCACACAGCCTTGCAACTAGCCTGAGTTCCCACAGGCCCACCCCTATTTGAATCTCTACAGGCCGAGACATCAGCCCATTGAACCAGAACCCGAGCCCAGCCCGAGTGACCAGCACCCCAGCCGAGAGTAATCCCTTGAGTTCCAGTTCGACAGTATATATTTCGTGAGAGAGAGAGTCACGAAAAACGCTACAAAACCCTAACCACCACCTGCCAGCGCCGCTACCACCCCCAGCCCGACGTGGCACGACCGTGGACTGTCGCACACGGCATCGCAGGTCGTCGGAGGCCGGCCACACGCGCGCGTGCGGGTCGGTACAGCAGAACAACAGCGGCAGCAGAGCCTGTGCGGGGCCGACTTCGCAACGATCTCACGCCTCGATCGAGCGATCGTTTCGTGATCTTCCGCCTCGGCTACGAAGTCAATATGTACGTCTCTAAATCCCTTTAACTGTTTTACGTAGAGATGCCCTAGATTGCACTAGAACTCGACTCAAAAAACTGACGAAAACTTTCCCGAAACAGGACATGATGTACCAGTCCAAATACCCTACTTTGCGGCCAGTTTTGTCCCTAACCATGCACGATTTCGAAAAACCAATTGAAGACACTTTTAGACAACATGTAGGGTATCGTAACCCTTCTCGTAGATTCGGATTTCAGTAAGTAGATGAGAGGATATTCGTTTGTAAAATTCAACAAAAATCTGTTTTTAAAAACATTAAAATCCATCCACACGACGTGCGTCCCGCCATTTCGGGCGACGTGGTCGCACACCATAAGTATCTAAAGGTGCGTAACAGCTTCGTGGTCGTGTGGGCTTTGACGGAATTCAAATTGGTCGCGTGTGCGCGACAAATTTGATGCGTATCCGTCAAAATTCCCCGTATCGAGCACTTTGCAAATTTCTCAATTACTTTATGCACGCTCGTCAGATCGAGACAAAACTTGTGCCAGCATAATTGTATCATTTTTCTGGTCCTGTATGCCAAGTTTGGTCCGATTCTGAGACCGTTGATAAAATCATCGTTTTACGGGCCCCACGGTCCCACTCAACGGACGATTTTGTGCACGGCCCGCCGGAATCCAACTTTGGACATACGGTTGGGTTTGTATCGGAAAACTGGATCTGTAGACATGTAGTTTGACGACTTTAGAGATCATTGACTCTGGCACGCTTTTCGGTGCAAAGCGGGTCCAACGGCGGATATCGTTTTTGCCCAAAATTTTCGTTTTGCCCCTGTGTCCAGAATTAGACGTAAGGACAGGCAATCCTAGCTAATTGGACTATTTTGAGATCATTGGTATTGTTTATTTCAACTTCCGGGGACTGTTGTACGGGTTTTGACTATAGTGGCACATTGAGTAGTTCAGATTGTCGGTTTCACCAGCAAAGGACCACAAACGAGTACAGTTTATTGTCTGCATTTCGATATTGATCTTTACTATATTTCATTGATTAGTCATTGGTTATGAGATTATTTTCTATTATAAATTGTTGAGTCGGGAATGAGAAGTACCAACGATGTGTGATCTGACCTTAGACCGTGTAGATCGTGTTGCATTTATTTCTTGTAGACAGTGTAGACAGTGATTTATTTATTTCTTGTAGACAGTGTAGACAGTGATTTATTTATTGCAAAGTAGACAGTGTAGACCGTGATTATTACTGCATTTAAACTGTGTAGATCGTGATTATTATTTTGTAGACAGTGTTTCTTTACTGCCATATTAACTGTAGACCGTGTAACTGTAGACCGTGTAACTTTCGACCGTGTAGACCGTGTCGCATAATTGTCCCGAGACCGATCACATATAAAAGGTACTTCTAACAGTTGGAGAAAGTATTTTGTGTCTATTTATTATTGGTTTTCTGTATTTACTGTTTATTTTCAAAACTCATGATTGATGTCTAACATTGTTTTATAGTCATTTTCTTTATTTGAAATTGCATTCAGTGAATTGTGCTCGTTCCATTCCTGACTGGAAACCAACATTTTCAGGTTAGCCGTGGATTCACTTAACTTGGGGAGTGACGGGAATACTTGCAGACAAAGGCCTAGAGACTAGCTAGATAGTCGAGTTATAGTCATTCAATATTTGTACAAGTTTATTTTTCTGCAAATGAAAAACTTGTGATCCTTGTAAGTTAAATTAATTTTGTGAATGAACATTATTTGTGATTTTGATCTTCATGGCCGTGACAGCGTTCTACCGCCGACACTGCGGCGTAGGCTGGCTTGGACACGTCTCGTATCCGTCTATAAAAATAAAAAAAAATGGGTGTGTGTCGTGACAAGTTTTTGTGGTGGCCCATGCAGGTCTGTTTTCATAAATAATGCGAACTCGTGATAGTACTTAAGTTAGTTGTACTATTGCAAGCCTGCGACTAGGAAATGCTCATTCACGAATTAGAAATTAATTTAATTTACGAGAATGACTAGGACCAGGAGTCCCTTATACAAATTTACCGATGGGTAGTCTAGGCCATGCAATTTAGGATGAGAGTTATTAATTCTGATAGTTTGTCAAATCCCCATAGGTACACTATTACCTCTTGATTGGAAGATATAGTCCAATGTGGATAGATTATTCACTTGGAGAGGCAGAGCTTCCTGGAATTGATGATCTCACCTAGATGAATTATTCAATTCCTTCTCGTTGCCTCTTTAGATATCATCCTCATATTTAGTCCAAATTGCCTATTTAGTTCCTATTTTGCCCCAGGAATTATTATTTCTGATTGGGTTATCCATATGCGAACCTCGAGTTAGTTTCGATTCAAGTTTTTCCTCAAAGGCTTGAATACACATAGAATAGTTAGAATGTTTGTATTTCTTTGTCTTCAGTTATTTCCTCCCTGTTCACCTTTTATTTTAAGGGTTGTGACTGATAGATACCTACGCTTTATCTCATAGTCAACTTGCTTGAATCTCTAGAAGCTCATAAATTTTTACGGATATAGTTAAAAGAATATTAGTTGACTCATAATGGCAGGACGACAGCGCACTGTCGCCATTTGTTTGAGTTATGGACTCACTGTAGCCAGCAGCGCACTGGCGAGACACGACCCCTAGAGTTGAAATTAGATTAGGAAAATATCGGTTATAGGATTTTGCTAGAAATATAACTAGTGGTCCACTCTTGATCGTAGTTATCCTTGAGCAATATTGGATAGAGTTAAGTAATGTTCGATTTGTATCATATTTGAGTTACGAAACCAAGGGTTTACCACAGCCCGATTTTACGGACGAGGCGTAGTCCTCGATGAAATAACTTCAGACATGATTACAAGTTTGGGATACCATAGAGGATAGGACAATATCATGCATGTCCCATAAGATCCGAAGCCAATAGTAGTGGAAGTTCTGTGAGATTGGGTAGCGTGTCTCCCGACCTAGCATTCTGTGGTCCTTGTGACCTAGTGACGAGGTTATTGATTGACACTAATAGGTTTACCTAGAACATAGAATTTAGAATGTCCATAAACCATTAGTCGACCAAGGCCTTAAGGGTAAGATGATAGTGGGATGTCTATAGAAGCAAGAACACCGGGTAAGGTTTGATTCTCACAAAACTCGAACTACTTGTGCTTTCTTTCAAAAATTTCGCGTACTTGTATCTTGACTAACTTGACCAACGCTGCTATTACAGCCTACTTTTTGCAAGCTTACTCGTTTATCGAGCTTGATTCAAGACATATGTTTATTGGGGATGCCCACTAACTTATTGTCACATCAGAATCAGTGTATTATGGTCTGATCAACCATGATGCATTTGGTTCGCTCTTCGTTTAATTACACTACGTGGATGGAGATATATAGGTATCTAGGATCTCATCCATGACTGCTTTGACAATTCCTCTTGAATTATATGTTCGTCTTTGAATTATGAAATTATATTCAGTAACATCTCCCTTGAATTCTTTATTGTTTTTGTCCTTCACCGATTTGGAAAGACGAAGGCTCGTGATGGTAGAGAGATACCGCGTATCCCCATGGCTATGGTAGTTGTATACACAAGGGTAGTTATCGTCAGCCAGCCATATGATCAAGTTACTCGTTCTTCTCTCGACCCCAAACTGTTATCGGGACTTTCAAGCCATCTGAATTTAAGAATGATTAGGGTTTTACCCTTAGTCAGAATGCCAACCTAGGAGACTATCTATTCTCAAGAAACCAAATATTGTGAGTCTCTAATTATTTGCTAGAAGCTTGCCTTAACTTTCAACCCTTATGCCTTGACTCAACCGTCCCTCGACCAAAGCCCACAGTTTAGACATGAGATGAATAGACATGGCTAAGGACAATCATTTATCGTGACTATGGTAGACACTTATCCCGAGAGTGGTTTCCAACAAGTATTGCCCTAGTTATGTAAAATTTATTATTAACGCCTGACTAGTATTGGAACACCATAGTCACTAGCTTACCAATACCATAACTTACATACCTGTCACATTATGATCTACCAGTTGTCAACAGCAATGCATGATCACTACAACTCATGTATACTGTGGACAAGCATATCATTCTATTTTATCAACCATGTGTCATGGTACACACTCGTTTTCCATTTAGTGAGTAATGATCCTTGACTTGACTTATATCTACCATATCCCGACACGTCGTGCCTTATTCTTTATTAACAAGAGTCGAGGTAAATATCTGGACTTTGGAATCCTCCAAAACCTCACCATTCCTAAAACCATATCTTAGCTTCTAAGGTGGGTAGACTGTAAGCCTTCTTAAAATATACAAAGATTACCGATTGGTTAGAATAGTCTTCCATTAGAATGATAATCAGTGCCCATGGACTCCCACTTTCTATTTAGATCATTTTGTGTCCCCGGCCGTGTCATTAATATTTGGAGCACGAGACCAGCTTTTACCTTCAGACAAATTTTATATGCAAGATCTAGACGAGTCCACCTTCATCTAGGTATATCATGTCCCACTCAAATACGTCCCCTTGTACTCTATTGTCATGGTATGACTTTCAGGACAAAAGGACTAGCTATAACCCTTACCATAATATCCGTATACTTCGCAGATACAATTAGAGACTCGACCTCGACTCAAACCTTTTTGACCCAATATATGGTTGTGATCTACTCGAAGCCCACTACGCACATGCCACTAGTGTGCCACTCAATTGTGTCTTCTCGTGCTACGTAAACACAGAAGTCACCGAAGACGTATTTTTGGCTTTAGGAACCTAGCAAACCAATCCGACTGTCCATCTAGCTCAATCACTTGAGTGAAAACTATTCTAGGATTATCCTAACCTAGCAGTAATAGTTACCATTGGAAACTAGACCAGTCAATAGAGACTGAAATCCGAGGTTCATCTAACCAACGAGTGACGTCCAATCAGGAACCCATTGGGACCCGGTAAAAACCCCCCATACCACTACATTTAGATTATAAAACCAAACTATTTGAAATAGGTAGTCTCCACCTATTAGGTAGTCTCCACCTCTTGGAATGTGGTGTCATTCGTAACCCTTATTCCATCGACATAAAAATTACGATACGAACTTGTATTGCATTTTATCTCTTGCTCGTATGTTTAAATAACCACGGAAAAGATCACAATCTTGATTTCTCCAATTTTCGTTCTATTATGAAACCTGTTCAGAATTTCGAAGACAGAACTTTTGTATTGTACGGATTTCAAGCCCCTCTAAGAAAGGAAGGGTTCGTAGACTTAGCAAGTGACTGGACTGGAGTAGCCAATCTAGCAAATAAGTCAATGATTCATAGATCTTTCTCTCTATCTGCATCATTGGATACTCTTTACCGCCCTGGAATTTCGTACTTGCTCTCGATTGTTCTTCTTATCTTCCTGTCCTTCATATTATAGAGTAACGACTGGTCATATTATTAGGATTTATCAATATTTCTTAGCTACTTGTATAGATTGGGCTTGTTGATTTTTGGGTTGCGTGATAGATGGGAGAGGATTCTAGATACCATACGCCTAGATATCTGTTGGTAGAATTGTTAGCAGTTAGCTGGAAGATTATAAAGTTTTAGCGACAGAAGATTTGATGGAGTAGTGTGACCAAAGGTGGGTAGAAGTCCAGAAGTATTCGAGTTTATAAAATATTTTTTGAGAAATAAAATTTGAGGATATTGAGGTAATAGTAGACTTTGATATTTTAAGGAATAGTTATGAGTTAGAATTTTGAGGACGAAATTATTTTTAAGGTGGGTAGATTTGTAGCTCCCCTTCCCGGAAATTTAGGAATATTTTATTTTTAATTATTCGAATGATGATTTTTTAGATTTTGTAAATAAATATTATTTCATGTTATGTGGAAGACCTACTCTAGAAACTAAGATTTTATTAGGGTCATTGAGAGTTACAGATATATATATATATATATATATATATATATATATATATATATATATATATATATATATATATATTTTATATATATATATATATATATATATATATATATATTAAAAAATATATATATATATATATATATATATATATATATATATATATATATATATATATATATATATATATATATATATATATATATATATATATATATATATATATATATATTCATATATAGATATATTGAATTATATATAGGAATATTGGGGCATATATTTTGTATAGATATATATATAGTTTTAAATATATAGATATAAATGAATATATATATATGGAAACGTATACGTACATGTGTATATTTGTAGATATATAAATGTATGTGTGCGTGGGCATATATATAAATAAATATATATGTAGAGGTATATGTGCTGGTATATATATAAATATAGGTTTGTAAATATACAATTATAATTATTGAAGTATCTGCATGTATACATATTGTATACATGTAGATGTGTATATATATACATCTATACACATAGTTAAGAAATAATAAAACCCACACAGCCTTGCAACTAGCCTGAGTTCCCACAGGCCCACCCCTATTTGAATCTCTACAGGCCGAGACATCAGCCCATTGGGCCAGAACCCGAGCCCAGCCCGAGTGACCAGCACCCCAGCCGAGAGTAATCCTTCGAGTTCCAGTTCGACAGTATATATTTCGTGAGAGAGAGAGTCACGAAAAACGCTACAAAACCCTAACCACCACCTGCCAGCGCCGCCACCACCCCCAGTCCGACGTGGCGCGACCGTGGACTGCCGCGCGCGTCGTCTCAGGTCGTCGGAGGCCGGCCACATGCGCGCGCGCGTCGGTACAGCAGAACAACAGCGGCAGCAGAGCCTGCGCGGGGCCGACTTCGCAACGATCTCACGCCTCGATCGAGCGATCGTTTTGCGATCTTCTGCCTCGGCTATGAAGTCAATATGTACGTCTCTAAATCCCTTTAACTGCTTTACGTAGAGATGCCCTAGATTGTACTAGAACTCGACTCAAAAAACCGACGAAATCTTTCCCGAAATAGGACATGATGTACCAGTCCAAATACCCTACTTTGCGGCCAGTTTTGTCCCCAACCATGCACGATTTCGAAAAACCAATTGAAGACACTTTTAGACAACATGTAGGGTATCATAACCCTTCTCGTAGATTCGGATTTCAGTAAGTAGATGAGAGGATATTCGTTTCTAAAATTCAACAAAAATCTGTTTTTAAAAACATTAAAATCCATCCACACGACGTGCGTCCTGCCATTTTGGGCGACGTGGTCACGCACCGTAAGTATCGAAAGGTGCATAACAGCTTCGTGGTCGTGTGGGCTTTGATGGAATTCAAATTGGTCGCGTGTGCGCGACGAATTTGATGCGTATCCGTCAACCCGTATCGAGCACTTTACAAATTTCTCAATTACTTTGTGTACGCTCGTCAGATCGAGACGAAACTTGTGTCAGCAGAACCGTATCGTTTTTCTGGTCCTGTATGCCATGTTTGGTCCGATTCTGAGATCGTTAATAAAATCGTCGTTTTGCGGGCCCTACGGTCCCACTCAACTGGCGATTTTGTGCCGGCCCGCCGGAATCCAACTTTGGACATACGGTTGGGTTCGTATCAGAAAACTAGATCCGTAGACATGTAGTTTGACGACTTTAGAGACCATTGACTCTGGCACGCTTTTCGGTGCAAAGCGGGTCCAACGACGGACATCGTTTTTGCCCAAAATTACCGTTTTTCCCCTGTGTCCAGAATTGGATGTAAGGACAGGCAATCCTAGCTAATTGGACTATTCTGAGATCATTG
This sequence comes from Iris pallida, assembly GCA_029216955.1. Lineage (NCBI taxonomy): Eukaryota > Viridiplantae > Streptophyta > Magnoliopsida > Asparagales > Iridaceae > Iris > Iris pallida. The sequence goes on from JANAVB010036019.1 coordinate 3,024,707, forward strand.
GTATTGTTTATTTCAGCTTCCGGGGACTGTTGTACGGGTTTTGACTATAGTGGCACAATGAGTAGTTCAGATTGTCGGTTTCACCAGCAAAGGACCACAGGCGAGTACAGTTTATTGTCTGCATTTCAATATTGATCTTTATTATATTTCATTGATTAGTCATTGGTTATGAGATTATTTTCTATTATAAATTATTGAGTCGGGAATAAGAAGTACCAACGATGTGTGATCTGACCTTAGACCGTGTAGACCGTGTTGCATTTATTTCTTGTAGACAGTGTAGACAGTGATTTATTTATTTCATGTAGACAATGTAGACAGTGATTTATTTATTGCAAAGTAGACAGTGTAGACCGTGATTATTACTGCATTTAAACTGTGTAGATCGTGATTATTATTTTGTAGACAGTGTTTCTTTACTGCCATATTAACTGTAGACCGTGTAACTGTAGACCGTGTAACTTTCGACCGTGTAGACCGTGTCGCATAATTGTCCCGAGACCGATCACATAACTGTAGACCGTGTAACTTTGCCTGTCACGCCCCAGAACCAGAATACTGGAGAGCGGGGGCAGACATAGCCAGCTACGTATATTGAAATAGAATACATCTCAACTATACGGTCACGGCTGTCTAGATATGAGGGTTTACTACAAGCCAACAATCTCTTAAGGTCAAGCCTATTGTCTCAATCTCAAGCAAGTAATATAATTACAAGATGTATGATCATTTAAATATACAATAAAAGGCGTCCCAAATATTACATATCAGCTGATCATGAAGCTAGTCGTACAAAATGCTAGGACTAGCAAGAGTTAAGTCATACATGATCAACCCTAGGATTTGTTAATCATGTTTACAGCCCGTAGGCAGACAGTAAGTAAAAGTGCATCGAGCTAACAGGTGCTCGTCGGCTAAACGCCTCAAAAGAATAAATTTACAATAGAGTGAGCGAAACAAAATAGAAAACCCACTCGTAGCCCGGGTTCCTTCTAGTCGCCACCATTGGGCTGGAAGCTTGGTAGATCCTCGGGAGCTGCTCCGAAATCTGGCCACACAAAACCAGCTGGGTCAACCCCAGAAAGAGCAAGTGCCACAAGGGGGCCACGAAATAAGAACAAAAGCCAGCATCAGCACAGAAAATCTAATATTAAAACTAAAATTTACGAAAATATGTCAGGATGATATACGACGAGATAACCATGGAACTATTCCGATAGCCAGGTTACAACCCGTAAACCAAACAAGGACCGGGGTTGTAACCCTTCATCTGAACAGAGCTTGGTTTCCCACCATTTATCGGCAAGATAAGTAATGTAAGAAATCAAAACAGAAAGCAATCTGGTACTGGATCAGGACATGGCTAAACTGGTTATACCTCATTCAATCAATCACGGCCAAGCAGATACTACGGCTTACTACTTTAACTAACTAGGGTTATCACAGGCCTAATTACTAATAAGATGCAGTGAGATTGTTCCACAGCCACAAGCCCTGCAGACCATCCAGGCTACCCAGGACGAAAGATTAGGGTTGAATTCAGGTGGGTACATTGCCCAGAAGACAAATGTACCCTTAGGTGACTTAGAGGGTGCAACACTCGACGGTGCGCTGGAAATGTGCCCTACTCGACGGCAGGCTACAGATCCCAAGAGCGCCCAGGTAACGGGATTGCCTGTAGCTGTGTCAATCTCTTCATGACTACTGTGTTATTCTAGTTATTAACCTTAATCCATTTTAGTAGGTACTCCTGACCGTGGTATTTAGGAGTCCCATCCTAGACGTGATGCAAGACTGGACAAGTGGATTAACAAGCAAGCAAGAAAGAACCACCCACGGTGTCAAGACAGGTCAAGTTAAGTTATCAAGATAAATCATGTCAGGGTACTTGTCAGGAGTGCGCCATGACGGGCCACTATCATGCCAGGTTGGTCATGTCAGAAGTGCACCACTACGGGTCACTGTCGTGTTATGCTAGTTCCTTGTCATACCGAGCCATGTACAATAGTCATTCCAAACATAATAAGTAAAATCAAGTTCATATACAATAGTCTAATAAAATATCAATATACAGGGCCATAGAAAAGTCAAGCTTAAGAAAATAAACCAAAACTCCAAGGGTCAATGGGTTAAACAAGGGGTCAGGAAAGCAGCGTACGAAAAGTCACGCACGCAGAAAGGGCAGCGTAGGTGAAAAGTCACGCACGCTGAGAGAGCACGCTGAGAGAGCAGCGTGAGTGAAAAGTCACGCACGCTACAGGGAGCAGCTGCGTGAAAAGTCACGCACGCTCAAGGGAGCAGCTGCGTGAAAAGTCACGCACGCTCAAGGGAGCAGCTGCGTGAAAAGTCACGCACGCTCAAGGGAGCAGCGTGAGTAAAAAGTCACGCACGCTCAAGGGAGCAGCTGCGTGAAAAATCACGCACGCTCAAGGGAGCAGCTGCGTGAAAAGTCATGCACGCTCAAGGAAGCAGCGTGAGTGAAAAGTCACGCACGCTCAAGGGAGCAGCTGCGTGAAAAGTCAAGCACGCTCAAGGGAGACACGCTTCCAACAGGGAGCGTACCCAAGTCTGCGTACGCAGCGCTAAAGAGCGCGCGTAGCTCAGTGTGCGTAAGCTAAACAGCTATGCACACTGCTCACTGTCTTCTCCAAACAGCAAGAACACCAAAGGAGAACCCAAAGCTTCACAAGTTCATAACTTGGCCATCCGAACTCTAATTCCGGATTTCCAAAGTTCCAACTTGGGTGAAACTGAAAGCTCTTCCACATGAAAACATCAGAAGTCAAAGAAAACCAACCAAAATGGATCAAAACATGTAAAATCCGAAAATAGCAATAACTTAGATCTACATCAACAGAGACTCCAAATCATAAAAACCCAAGAACTAATGTTGATCTCCATGTCCTAAACTAGCAAATGGACAAAGAAAAGAGGGTCCTCATGTAGTGGCAAGATGCACTTACCTAGGGGTTGGAGAGTTGTGTGGAGGAAGAAGAAGAAGAAGAAATTAATGGTGGTTATGAAGAGAGAGAAGAGGTTGGTGGAGTTATAAAGAGGGTGTTGTGGTGTGTTGAGGGTGGAGTGTAGGGCTAGGGTGTTCCAACACATAAAACCGAACCAAACCGAACCATCCCCAATAAAACCGAGCCAAGCCAAAACCTAAAATACGAGAAATACCGAAATCCCACAAGCTGAGAAAATAAAAATATATGCCAAAATCCAGATACGAGTATAAATACAAAATACGAGAAAATATGGGAAATGAGGGTGACAACTCTACCTACCTTAAAAGAATTCCGTCCTCGGAATTTAATCAAGGAGCTAGAGATTGCCACGACAAGCTACACTAAGCACAGGCAAGTTACACTAAGCAGTCCAATCATACAATCATACAATACAAGCAAGGAAGGGAAAATGTAAGGCATAAGAAAGACATTATACCTCACGAGTCAAACAGGTAGGGATATCGCGATCGGATGTCGTCCTCACGCTCCCACGTTGACTCACCTAGAGAGTGATGACCCCAAGCAACACGGACTAATTTAATAGTCTTGTTCTTGAGTATCTTTTCCCTCCGGTCCAAAATAGACACGGGCCTCTCCTCATACGAAAGGTTGGTGCCAACAACCAATTTTGAATGGTCTAGGATGTGGCTCAGGTCCGGAATATACCGTCGTAATTGGGACACATGGAATACATCATGTACCTCACTTAGCGACGGCAGAAGAGCGAGACGATAGGATACATCTCCTACTCGCTCTAGAATATCGAACGGCCCTATATACCTAGGACTAAGCTTTCCCCGCACGCCGAAGCGAATGACGTCGCGGTTAGGCGAGATCCTAAGGAATACATGGTCGCTGACAGCAAATTCTAAGGGACGCCGATGAGCATCGGCCCAATGGCGCTGGCGGTCCTGGGCAACTCGGAGGTGATCTCTGACTTTCCTGACCACTTCAACCGTCTGGGAAATCAATTCGGGTCCGAGCATCTGCCTCTCTCCGATGTCATCCCATGCTAGCGGGGATCTGCACTTCCTGCCATAGAGAGCCTCGAAGGGTGCCATCTGGATACTGGCCTGATAACTGTTATTGTACGAAAATTCCACCAGGTGCAGATGATTCTCCCATGAACCACCGAAGTCAAGGGTACAGGATCTCAACATATCTTCAAGAGTCTGGATTGTGCGCTCTGATTGTCCATCCGTCTGCGGGTGATAAGCTGAGCTGAACTGAAGACGAGTCCCCAAACTCTTCTGCAAGCTGCGCCAAAAGTGTGATGTAAATCTTGAATCCCTGTCCGAGGTGATGCTGACTGGCACACCGTGAAGCCTGACGATCTGCCTGAGATATATCTCTGCTAGCTGTGCCGTCGACTGTCCAACTCTGAATGGAAGAAAGTGTGCTACCTTCGTAAGCCTGTCCACAATTACCCAAATAGCATCTCTGCCGGCCGGAGATCTGGGCAATCCGATCACGAAATCCATGGTTATATGTTCCCATTTCCATTCTGGGATCGGTAAGGATTGAAGAAGTCCAGCGGGCCTCTGATGTTCAGCTTTAACCTGTTGGCAAACCAAACACCGAGAGACAAACCGGGCTATCTCTCTCTTCATGCCATTCCACCAAAAATGCTGACGAATATCACGGTACATCTTTGTACCACCCGGATGAATAGAATATTGTGAACTGTGGGCTTCTGCCATGACTTCCTGTCTGATATCTCCACTGGGTACACAAAGACGAGTGTCGTGCCGAAGCGTACCGTCTTCATGAATACATAACTCTGGCCTTCTTCCTGCTTCACACTCTGCTCTGAGTCGCTGGATCTTGGAATCTGTTGACTGCGCCATCCGGATCCTCTCAACTATGCTGGACTGAACCTGTAGACTGGCCATCAATGCCACACTGGTAGGAAAAACTACTTCAATTCCCATCTTCTGAAGATCTGCCAATAATTTTGGTTGTGCCGTCAGGAGATAAACTCCGGCTCTTCTGCTTAATGCATCTGCTACAACGTTGGCCTTCCCGGGATGATACTGTAAATCCAAATCATAATCTACCAATAGTTCGAGCCATCTTCTCTGCCGCATATTAAGGTCCTTCTGGGTGAAAACATACTTCAGGCTCTTATGATCAGTAAAGATCTCCACTCTATCTCCGTACAAGTAGTGTCTCCACAACTTCAAAGCAAACACTACCGCCGCCAATTCCAAGTCGTGGGTCGGGTAATTCTTCTCATGATCACGAAGTTGACGTGACGCATAAGATATTACCTTCCCATGCTGCATCAAGACACACCACAATCCTCTGCCTGAAGCGTCGCAATAAACTGTGAATCCTCCGGTCCCATCTGGAAGGGTGAAAATGGGAGCCGTTATCAAACCTCGCTTCAACTTCTCAAAAGATTCCTGACACTTTACTGTCCAAACAAATGGCACATCCTTGCGGGTCAACTGGGTCATCGGCGCTGAAATCCTTGCAAAATCTGAAACGAACCGCCGGTAGTAGTCGGCCAATCCAAGGAAACTGCGAACCTCTGCCACTGAGTTGGGTACCGGCCATGACTCGATAGCCACAATCTTCTGGGGATCCACTTCCACTCCTCCTCGGGTAATGATGTGACCCAAGTATGAAATGCGATCGAGCCAGAACTCGTATTTACTGAACTTGGCGTACAACTGATGCTCCCTAAGCGTCTGAAGGACGACTCTGAGATGCTGCTCATGCTTTGCTTCACTCTTACTGTAGACTAGGATGTCATCTAGGAACACGATCACAAATTGATCCAAGTAAGGCATGAAAATGCGATTCATGAGGTCCATAAATACGACCGGCGTATTGGTTGCTCCAAAGGGCATAACAAGGAACTCCCAATGTCCATACCTCGATCTGAATGCTGTCTTCGGGATGTCCTGCTCTCTGACTCTGATCTGGTGGTATCCTGACCGCAAGTCGATCTTCGAGAACACTGAAGCCCCTCTGAGCTGATCAAACAAGTCATCTATCCTCGGAAGAGGGTATCTATTCTTGATTGTCACCGAATTCAAGGTACGATAATCAACACATAGCCTGGACGTACCATCCTTCTTTTTCACAAGAAGCATCGGGGCTCCCCAAGGCGATCCACTTGCACGGATGAATCCCTTGGTCCTCAGTTCTTCAATCATCTTGTACAAAATCTCCAACTCTGAAGACGCCATCCTGTAGACTCGCTCTGACACTGGTGCTGTCCCGGGAATCAAGTCTATAGTGAACTCAATCTCCCGCTCCGGCGGCATCCCTGGAAGCTCCTCTGGAAAGACATCTGGAAACTCATCAACTATCCGGGGTAACTGTACTGCTGCTACTGCCATCCGCAATGCTGGGAAAGATGGCTCCACTGCGCCTCTGGAAAACGAAAACTCTGGCTCGCCGGGGATACTAAAGACAACTCTGCCAACATGGCAGTCTATCCTAGCATACTGGTTCCTCAACCAATCCATGCCTAGGACTACATCATAGTCTGCCATAGGAAACTCTATGAATCTAGCGGAGAACTCCCTACCGCTAACTACGATCCGACACGAGGAAAACACTCGATCTACTCCCACAAGACCATTACCAGTAAGTATATTGAGCCTCACTGATAATGACTCAGGCTCCAATCCTATCCGTGTCGTGAATCGTGCAGACATGAATGAATGCGATGCACCAGAATCAAACAATACCGAAGCTGGAAAGGAGTTGACGAGAATAGTACCTGCCACTACCTCATCTGGTGCAACTACTTCTTCCATAGCCATCATCATGGCCTGACCTTGTCCTCTGGCTGCTGGTCCCCTCTGCTGGAAACCTCTCTGCCTATTCTGGGTCTGAGCTTGGGCTTGTGCATACTGCTGGGGGTGCTGTTGCTGGAATGCCTGAGACTGAGGCGGCAAGGGCCTCGAAGACTGATACTGCTGCTACTGAACTTGTGCTGGGGCCGGTCCTCTCACCGAAGAGCTAGAAGGGTTGGATGCTGATGAACCACCCCTGTTCGGGCAAGCTCCAATTCTATGATCTGCTGCTCCATAAGCCAGGCACAATCCTTGCGCCCTGCGACAATCTGCCACTACATAGCCTGGCTTTCCGCAATAAGAACATCCCATCGCGGAAGTCTGCTTCTGCTTCTGCTGCTGCGGGTACGTCATGGTCGAATGCTGAACCGACGTTACTGAGGCCGCCCGCCTCGGAGTTCCAATGGTCAATCCCCTAGCTGCCGGGGCTGGAGCTGATGATTGGTGCATCTGACTGTGGGACCGCTTCCTGCTTCCGGTCCTATCCACGATCCTCTGGGAGGTGTACTCATGCCTCCTAGCTGCTCTCAAGACTGCATCGAACGTCTGGTGCTCGAACTGCTCAACCGCCAACAAGATCTCCAAATGTAGTCCCTACTGGAACCGCTGGGCTCTATCAAACTCGGTCGCCACCAAGGTGGGGGCAAACCTACTCAGCCCAGAAAACTCCGATGCATAACCATCTACCGTCCTGCCTCCTTGCTTCAAGTTGGTAAATCTGGTCTGCAGGTCGTACCGAGCCACAGCATCAAAGTACTTCGTCTAGAATCTCTCTCTAAACACTGTCCAAGCAATGGGTGCTACTAATCCCATGGCCTGCGCTGCCCACCAACTGCGAGCCAAGTCCAACAACTGCAGGTGTACCACCGCCACCTTCTCATTCTCGGGTGTCCTAGCTGCCTCCAGAATCACCTCGGTATCCTGAAGCCATGCATCCGCGGCAATCGCATCCTCGGTGCCGTCGAAGAAAGGAGGGTTCAATCGCTTGAAGCTGTTCGCCGCCTGGTTCCCTGGATGTCCGCCTCGGGTTAAAGCATCTTGAACTGTCTGGTACAGGGCGTCGCTTCGACGATCCTGAGAAGCTATCAAGGTTCTGATGAGGCCTACTAAGGTACCATTATCTGGCTCTGCGGGCTGGACGGGCCGAACTGGCGACTCTCCTCCAGTAGGCACAACTCTGGAGGCTACGCCGGAATGCTGGACTTGATCTCCGGGTTGCTGCTGGCCCACGGAAGGCGCTCCTCCTTGCTGATCGGCAGGGTCAGGTACAGTGCCGCTGAGAAAAATGACACAGGAAAACAATAAGAAAGGACCAGGACAGATCAACGATACAAGCATGTAATCAGGGCAAGAATTTCAGGGATTTGAAAATATGGGCGGAGATCAAGGACGAATACTGATTGAGACATCTATTCGGTAAACCCTCACATTTTTTGATTAACAGACCTGCATGGGCCACCACTTAAACCATGTCACGCCCCAGAACCAGAATACTGGAGAGCGGGGGCAGACATAGCCAGCTACGTATATTGAAATAGAATAGATCTCAACTATACGGTCACGGCTGTCTAGATATGAGGGTTTACTACAAGCCAACAGTCTCTTAAGGTCAAGCCTATTGTCTCAATCTCAAGCAAGTAATATAATTACAAGATGTATGATCATTTAAATATACAATAAAAGGCGTCCCAAATATTACATATCAGCTGATCATGAAGCTAGTCGTACAAAATGCTAGGACTAGCAAGAGTTAAGTCATACATGATCAACCCTAGGATTTGTTAATCATGTTTACAGCCCGTAGACAGACAGTAAGTAAAAGTGCATCGAGCTAACAGGTGCTCGTCGGCTAAACGCCTCAAAAGAATAAATTTACAATAGAGTGAGCGAAACAAAATAGAAAACCCACTCGTAGCCCGGGTTCCTTCTAGTCGCCACCATTGGGCTGGAAGCTTGGTAGATCCTCGGGAGCTGCTCCGAAATCTGGCCACACAAAACCAGCTGGGTCAACCCCAGAAAGAGCAAGTGCCACAAGGGGGCCACGAAATAAGAACAAAAGCCAGCATCAGCACAGAAAATCTAATATTAAAACTAAAATTTACGAAAACATGTCAGGATGATATACGACGAGATAACCATGGAACTATTCCGATAGCCAGGTTATAACCCGTAAACCAAACAAGGACCGGGGTTGTAACCCTTCATCTGAACAGAGCTTGGTTTCCCACCATTTATCGGCAAGATAAGTAATGTAAGAAATCAAAACAGAAAGCAATCTGGTACTGGATCAGGACATGGCTAAACTGGTTATACCTCATTCAATCAATCACGGCCAAGCAGATACTACGGCTTACTACTTTAACTAACTAGGGTTATCACAGGCCTAATTACTAACAAGATGCAGTGAGATTGTTCCACAGCCACAAGCCCTGCAAACCATCCAGGCTACCCAGGACGAAAGATTAGGGTTGAATTCAGGTGGGTACATTGCCCAGAAGACAAATGTACCCTTAGGTGACTTAGAGGGTGCAACACTCGACGGTGCGCTGGAAATGTGCCCTACTCGACGGCAGGCTACAGATCCCAAGAGCGCCCAGGTAACGGGATTGCCTGTAGCTGTGTCAATCTCTTCATGACTACTGTGTTATTCTAGTTATTAACCTTAATCCATTTTAGTAGGTACTCCTGACCGTGGTATTCAGGAGTCCCATCTTAGACGTGATGCAAGACTGGATAAGTGGATTAACAAGCAAGCAAGAAAGAACCACCCACGGTGTCAAGACAGGTCAAGTTAAGTTATCAAGATAAATCATGTCAGGGTACTTGTCAGGAGTGCGCCATGACGGGCCACTATCATGTCAGGTTGGTCATGTCAGAAGTGCACCACTACGGGTCACTGTCGTGTTATGCTAGTTCCTTGTCATACCAAGCCATGTACAATAGTCATTCCAAACATAATAAGTAAAATCAAGTTCATGACAAAAGGCGTAAGGATATAAAATAGGCGTAAAATATCTAATAAAATATCAATATACAGGGCCATAGAAAAGTCAAGCTTAAGAAAATAAACCAAAACTCCAAGGGTCAATGGGTTAAACAAGGGGTCAGGAAAGCAGCGTACGAAAAGTCACGCACGCAGAAAGGGCAGCGTAGGTGAAAAGTCACGCACGCTGAGAGAGCACGCTGAGAGAGCAGCGTGAGTGAAAAGTCACGCATGCTACAGGGAGCAGCTGCGTGAAAAGTCACGCACGCTCAAGGGAGCAGCTGCGTGAAAAGTCACGCACGCTCAAGGGAGCAGCTGCGTGAAAAGTCACGCACGCTCAAGGGAGCAGCGTGAGTGAAAAGTCACGCACGCTCAAGGGAGCAGCTGCGTGAAAAATCACGCACGCTCAAGGGAGCAGCTGCGTGAAAAGTCACGCACGCTCAAGGGAGCAGCGTGAGTGAAAAGTCACGCATGCTCAAGGGAGCAGCTGCGTGAAAAGTCACGCACGCTCAAGGGAGACACGCTTCCAACAGGGAGCGTACCCAAGTCTGCGTATGCAGCGCTAAAGAGCGCGCGTAGCTCAGTGTGCGTAAGCTAAACAGCTATGCACACTGCTCACTGTCTTCTCCAAACAGCAAGAACACCAAAGAAGAACCCAAAGCTTCACAAGTTCATAACTTGGCCATCCGAACTCTAATTCCGGATTTCCAAAGTTCCAACTTGGGTGAAACTGAAAGCTTTTCCACATGAAAACATCAGAACTCAAAGAAAACCAACCAAAATGGATCAAAACATGTAAAATCCAAAAATAGCAATAACTTAGATCTACATCAACAGAGACTCCAAATCATAAAAACCCAAGAACTAATGTTGATCTCCATGTCCTAAACTAGCAAATGGACAAAGAAAAGAGGGTCCTCATGTAGTGGCAAGATGCACTTGCCTAGGGGTTGGGGAGTTGTGTGGAGGAAGAAGAAGAAGAAGAAATTAATGGTGGTTATGAAGAGAGAGAAGAGGTTGGTGGAGTTATAAAGAGGGTGTTGTGGTGTGTTGAGGGTGGAGTGTAGGGCTAGGGTGTTCCAACACATAAAACCGAACCAAACCGAACCATCCCTAATAAAACCGAGCCAAGCCAAAACCTAAAATACGAGAAATACCGAAATCCCACAAGCTGAGAAAATAAAAATACATGCCAAAATCCAGATACGAGTATAAATATGAAATACGAGAAAATATGGGAAATGAGGGTGACATTGCCCTTGGCTGCGGCGGAGGAACGCTTGGGGGCCATCGAAGATCGTCGGAGAAGAAAGGAAGAAGGAGCTCAGAATATCTCTCTCAAAAGTGCACGAAGAAGGCAAAGTAAAGAATGAAATGAGAAGTAGAGAACTATTTATAGTTTTTGAAAGCGAAACGGCCGCCTCAGATTGCGCCTGAAAATGGGGCTAATCCCTCAGATTGCGCACACAGCTCATTTCATGCGCAAATGGATTATAATTTCAAAATTCAAAGTATTTTGAAATTTTGAATAAGTTCAACTTTCGAAAACTTTGAAGGGGGTCTTGTAGGCCCTAAAAAATCAAGTTGCATACATCAACAAAGTCATGAAGATCAAGAAATAAATCTTTCAAATAAACTGCGCAGACATCAGATTGCGTAGTATACAGATTGTGCATACTAGATTGCGCACACTACCAAGCGCACAGGCTGACGTGGAAAATCATCATCATTACCTGACACAAATCAAATCTACTGACAGCTGACAGCACGGAAAACGAGGCGACCATTCGTTTAATCGTGCAGTACGGCGCTCGAGGACAGCTGGCAGCGCAATCTATGTTGGCGCAATCCATGTTGGCACAAGCCATTCCTGCGCAGTCCAGCGTAATTCAGGTTGCGCGTTCTATCAACATAAATGACAAAATACACGTGGCATTCATGCCATCATTTGTTCATTACGTGGCAACCGTCTATACACGATCATGCGTATTTCAATCAAATGATGCCATGTGTCCAAGACAGTTAGCCCATGATCCAGCAACTGCCTGCGCAGTCTACTGTTGCACAATCCATCTTGTACAGTCCAGAATAACTAAAAGTTAGTTATTTTTCAGAATTCTATAAAAAAAGTTTCAAGTCTCCATTCAAAGGGATCAGAGAGAAATCAGAGATCAAATTATAGAGAGACCAGACTTTAAAGTTCAGAGAGTTCAGGAGTTCTTGCCCAAGTGCTGCTGCATTCTTCCGAGGCTTTTGCCTTCAATTTCCGAGGCTTTTTGCCTTCAATTCTAGAGTTGTCTTCAACTTCAGAGGCTATCGTCTTCAAAGTTCACATCGTCCAAGGGATAAAGCAATCGTCTTCTAGATTGGATTCCTACAGTTGTACCATTCCCAGAATTCAAATTGTAATCTTTTACAAAGTTTGTATCAATAAAGTTCAATACTTTTGTTTTTGCAAACAGTACTGACCCATCCTTCTTCGGCACAAACAACACTGGTGTACCCCATGGCGACGAACTCGAGCGGATGAAGCCCTTGTCCTGTAGCTCATCCACTTGCTTCTTCTGCTCCACCAGCTCACTGTTGTTCACTTGATAGACATGCTGGGAGATGGGTTCCGCTCCTGGAACCAAGTCTATCGAGAACTCTATGTCTCTATCTGGTGGCAATCCCGGCAACTCCTATAGGAAAACATCCATATACTCTGCTATCAAGGGGTGTGGAATCGCCTGCTCCTCAACCGAGACTCCACAGAAGACTCCGCTGCTCTTCTCTTCCTGACGTCTGGAGTACTCGAACTCTGGCTCCCCCGGCGCTCAGAAGAGAACTCTACCCCCTCTGCAATCAATACTGGCGAGGTACCTGCTCAACCAATCCATGCTGAGTACTATATCGTTGTTCGGTAATGGCATTACGAGCAGTCTCACCTCCAACTCACGGCCTCCCAAAACAACTCTCCGACCCTTACAAACATCACGTACAAGGATAATGCCACCCCCGGTCGTGATCTTGTAAGTCCTAGGCAACGATTCAGCTATGATGCCGTATCTAATCACAAAAGATACTGATATAAAACTATACAAAGCACCGGAATCGAATAATGCAAAAGCTGGACTGGAGTCGAGGAGAATCGAACCTGCGATCAGCTCTCCTATTACCTCTGCATCCTCAGCCGCCATGGCGAAAGCTCGCCTCGGCTAGCCTCCCCTGGCCTGCTGCTGGTGCTGAACAAATCTCTGCTGCTGGATCGGCAGGGCTGGTCCCCTCTGCTGGCCTGCTGCTGCCCTAGCTCCTTCTCCCTGAGCTGCTCGTCCCGTGGTCAAGGTACACTCCCTCATCTGGTGATCTCCTTAGCCACATACCAGGCACTTGCCCAGCCTCTTCCTACACACATTCCACCCATGCCCTGGCTTCTTACAATAAGCACAGGTGGTGGCTTGCTGCCTCGGTGCCTGCTGCTGTACCCTCTGCTGCAGAAGCTGCACTGGCGGGTGCCTCGGCTGCTGAAACTGTTGTGGCTGGAACCTCTGCTGCTGGTGGGGCTGCTGGTGCTGCTGCTGGAAATACGGCCTCTTGGCCGGTCCTCCGCTACTGCTGGCTCCCTGGGAGTCTCGTCCCCTCTTGAGCCTAAGCTCAAGATTATCTTCTGTAGCTAGTGCGTCCACCAGGATCTCCTCAAATGTCGTGCCGCGGGCGTTCTTGGTGTAGGACTTGACCTCCTTTACGAAGCCCTTTCGGAACCTCTGGGCCTTCGTCGTCTCCGACAAGTCCTCCATAAATCTGTTCAGGCGGCAGAACTCTCCTGCGTACTCCTCCACGGACTGGCTCCCCTGGACTAGGGCCTCGAACTGGGTCTCGAGGGCTCCCAGCGCTGCGACTGGAAAAAACTTCTCCTTAAACAACTTCTTGAATGCTGCCCAAGTCTGTCCTGCTGTGCCAACCTTCGGGTCGGTCTGGTACCAAGTACGGGCCAGGTCCTGCATCATGCTGGCCGCTGCCTCTATCTGGAGCCTCGTCGGGATCTCAGCCAACCTAAAAATCTCCTCCATATGCTCGATCTACTCATCGGCATACAAGATCCCCTCTGTCCCTTGGAAGTCTCTTAGGTGCATCTTCTGGAAATCTTGGATGCCCTTCTCCCGCGGCTGGTTCGGCTGCGGGGCTGCCACTGGCTGAGCTACGACTCTCTCTACTGCGGTCACTGCTAGCTCAATGTCTCGTGTGAGCTCTGCTGTGTGCCTCTGCTGCTGGGTCTGCTGACCCTCCATGTACTGCCGGAAGAAGGCCAACAGCTGAACGGCGTCAACTGTCCCCGCAGGTGGCTACTGCTGGAAGGGCTCCTCTGCGATGACTGGGTCCTGCCTCCGAGCCGGTGGAGACATACCCCCGCTGCTGCTGCTGGAGCCTCAATACGAACAGAGGTGGCAGGAGCTGCAGTCTCCTATCTCTGCTGAACTGGCTGAGAGGTAGCAGATACCTCTATAGCATCTCCATGAATGGTACGCTGCGACCGAGTCTCTAACATCCTGAAGATAGACCAAACAAGAGTATCAATTTCTGATAAAGAAGCGATATAACAAGGCGGACAATTAAAATTCAAAGGATCAGCTGACAATAAGGATTTAGATGGCAATAAAAGAATTTTTCCTAATGTGATTGAGTACCTTAAAATTAATGTCCTATATCCTACTGCAGGCTGTAGTGATACTCAAATTCGAATACCACTACACTTTTAGTCTAGACCTGCATGGGCCACCACTAAAAATGTGTCACGATCTGCACCCTAGAGTAAGGACACGAGACGTGGGTACTTCCAGCCTACGCCGCAGTGTCGGCGATAGAACGCTGTCCTAGGTTACAACATCTAGCAATAATATACTAAGCAGTTTATACTCCCCGAATGGGGGTGACATGATAAAAGTAAACTCAATCACAACTAAGGAAGAAGAAGCACGATATGATATAGAACTCAAGGAAATACAGATAATAAAATAGCAGATAGATAGATAAATGAAACTGCTGAAATGGAAGAAATCCCAAGTACAAACAGAGAGTCTAAGTGTCTAAGATAAATACATAATCCCAGATCCCATGTATCAATATGTACAATCATCTATAGAATACTATAAATGAAAACATCCTAATCTAAGGGTGTATCATCCACAGCGAGTGGGACATGCTGCTAGTCCAGGCCCAGGCACTCATCTAAGGTAGCACCGTAATAGGTATCCACACCAGCCTCCTCCTCGTCCTCTGTAATATTTTCAACAGGTCCAGTCAGGACAGGAGCGAGCACAATACATCTCAACAGTTCATAGCAGGTTAGAAACTATAAACATGCAGTAGAGTAAGATACAGGAAACTGAAAGAAGTATGGAATGTAAAAAGAGAAAACTGTAATGGAAATATATATACTGTAACAGAGAACTAACAGTGGCTAGTGAGTCAGAGTACAATATAAACATGTAAATGGCATAGGAGATTCTAGGAACTATACTATGAAGTGATTCTGGGAACTACACTACTTGGATATTATTCATATGTTTACTTCTACTTCCCCGTACCTCCAATCAATACACAAGGATCCAGCCAGGTTATGTTATGATTCCATGCAAAGGCCCACAAGGGGTGATACATGGATAGCCCATAAATGGGTGATTCTGGGAATGCCCATAAATTGGTGATTCAGGGAAGACTCTGTGATCATGAGAGTGCATGTCACAAGTGATCGATGAATCGTGAAGCATAGTGATACACCATGTAAGTGAAACGCACAGAACATATAGTATACGATGCTCCCTGAGGGGATAACATCTCAAGAATGGATCCATATAGTACTAATCCGTGTTACCAACGTGACAGCATCAAGTAAAGTAATCTAAAGCAGGAAAATAATTCTAACAGGATATGAAATGATCAGAGAATGTACTCGCCTGGTATCTGAGTGTCCAAGATGAAAGTACTGTCCGAGGAGTGGTGTCTGGCTCCTATTTAGAACAACACAAGTCACAACAAGTCCAGAATGGTAAAATGAAACACTACAATGCATTCTACATGAATCTAGATCAATCTAGGCCAAAGTCAACTCTTGGTCAACCCTAGAAGTCAAACTAGGTCAACTATGGTCAAACTAGGTCTAACAAGTCATTCTAGTCTAAACAAGGCTAAACAAGTCTAATCTAGACTCACTAGTCAAACAGACACACACAGGCCATAGGCTATATCATGCCTATACATGACATTATTTATATCTGAACATGATATACTCATGATATAGTTACATAATCTAATACATAACACATGTATATATATATATCATACATATATATAGTAAACAAATATACACATATTTTTATGATACTAAAATATATATATATACATACATTACCTATACACCCATTGCAAGTATCTATATTAGATATAATACACAAACTTATATTATTTATATAGATACATATATTATATATTATATGTATTACATATATACATTCAATATCCTTTAGACACATACATATATATATAATAGAGAGGGATAGAAAATAGAGAGTGAGTAAGTGAGTGAGTGAGTGAAAGAGGGGGTTGTTCCTGTGTGACAGGAACCTAGGGTGTGTGTGTGTAATGGTGTGTGTGTGAGAGGGGAAACATGGTTTAGTGAAGGGTGTTAGTGAAGAGAATGTGAGGAATCCTAGAATCAAATGTGTGTGTGTATCAAGAGTGTCACTGGTTTATAGTTGTGTATGTAGGAGTAAAGTGTGTGTGTGATTGCTTGTGTGTGAGTGTTAATGAGTGAATGAGGGGCAGCCCCTACTAGACTGTACAGGAAACTGAGAGAAAGGGAATCAGTGCATTCCAATCCCAGTTTCAGCCCAACAGTGTTCATGTTAGTAACACCCCATTTCAGTTTCTCATAAACCAAACCCAGATTTAACATATCTCAGTGAGAAAAGAAGGAATCAAAATGACAGTATATATACAGGTTTTGTATAAATCAGACTTCACAAAACAGTCCCAACCATTCCCTTCTATTTCGAAGCCAACACACATCAATTTCAACCCAAAACTTATACACAGGTAAATGACTAATAGGAGAACCATAATATAAACTTAAACATGTGACTTAACAGTATTAAACTAACCAAAATGTATGGCAAAATATATATTAAAAACTGGAAGAAATCAGTGAATATAAACATGTATCAGAAAAATTAAGGAAATAGAATTTGCTAAATAGAAACATGTTAAAATGTACAATAATTGGTTGGTAAAGTAAATATAACTTGTGCACGTGTCTTAGGGAGTGTTTCGTTTCTACCATAATGTGACACGACGTGTTCACATACAAACAAACACGAATCGGGCACACAGACACTGCACAGTGCACTGTCTCGTGCACAGGTGCACGCGTGTCGTGCACCCGACACGACATGAATGGGGTCGTGTCCTCATGCAAGGTAGTTTGCCTAGGGTCCAGCTAGGTGTGTGTCACCCTGAATCAGGTCCTAGCGTGTCGTGTCCTGACATCTAAAGCCGTATCAGTGGCTCAAATAATCTGTGTACAGAACTGTACAAACCCCTCCACGAAACCCAATGAAACTTTGGAGGCATGACGTCAGTGCATGCCCCCTCGTGTCCACTAAGTTTTGTGTCCACTAAGTTTCGTGTCCCACAACCCCGTGGTCGTGTCCTGCAGAAGCCCCGAGTAGCAGGGGATGCGCCTGGACCGCGCGTGCGTGTCCAAAAACGTGTGCACGAGTGTCATAGCGACACGACACGGCCTCGATTCACTCTCAGTGCACTAGAAACATGTAAGCCACTACAAAACAACAATTCCTATTCAAAAACTTCTACAAAAATGAATCGAAATGCCCATTGGGGCATTTCGTCAAACACTTAAACTCATCACTGATACGTGTCTGATACGGACACGTATAGGACACAAAAATCTACAAATCCTATTCCTACAGGGTCAGGATACTTAGGGATAGGCATTCATGCCATTAAAACCAAATTTTAATGGGTGTATTAGGATTTTACCTATGGTGTTCTCCAACACAAAAACTCCTTGAATGAGGATTCCCAAAAGCCACCAAACTCCTTCAAATTGGTAGAAAACCGAGATAAACAAATTCCAACAGCAAGAAAACATCAATTAGAACCTATTGCAATTTGTTTGGATTAAAAAGAAGTTAAAATGAATTTTCTAAGGATTTTTGAAGTTGGAAAAATATCTCTTTCTAAACTTGCTCTTTTCTAAAGAGGCTAGCCCTAAATGGAGGAGAATATTTATAGGGGGTTCCCAATGGGTGTATTGGCTGGACAAATAATGTTAGTATTAGGGTTAGGCATTAGTTAACGGGCTTTGGGCCTCTATGGCTATTTATTGATTTAAGGTTCAATCACAAGTCATGGCTTATGACTTAATATTCTAACTTGAGTCAAATAACCAAAAACATGGGTCAACTCTAGTCTAACTAGGGTAGCATAACCTAACAAAGTTCAAACTCAACTAGGGTTAGCTCCTAGGTTAGTCTACCATGGTCATTGCTAGTCAAAGTCAACCTAGTCAACCCTCATTCAAAAAATTCCAAAATAATTTCTAAAAATTCCCATAAATTCAAATAAATTATAATAAATTCAAATATTCCCAAAAATGACAAAAATACCCTCAATCTAGAAATATGGTAGTGAAAACTTCACCTGAAGGTGTTTATCAGGGAACCCGTTCCTTATCAAGACACTTTTCTGGTGTACTCTTAGTTCTTGAACAAGATAATACTGGGGGTAGCATTCTTCCAGTCTTTGACCATTTTACATCTCAATCTTATGACACAGTACCTCACAATTCAGAAAGATATGATGCAGTTTCATAGTCAGAATCATGCAGTACTAGTTCTAGTAATGCTTTCTTGTATACCTCTCCATCTAGCAGTCCATATACAACTTCTATGTATGTGATTGGTAATAAAGAAGGTAGTAATAATGATCGACAGATAATTGATAGTCTGGAAACCATGATACAAAATGTCATGGCGAAGATGCAGCAAATGCAAACTACCATGAACTTGTAAATAACTCTACATCAATCTCATCCATCAACTCAAACTCCTACCGATCAAGATAAAATTGGGGTGTCATTCAAACCTAATCCATCACCGATAGCTGGAAATGTTTCTACGCTAATGCTATAACAGATACGACCAGCTATCATACAGACTACTTCTCCAAGCCTGTCGATTGATACTTTCGAAGCTA
The DNA here is from genome assembly GCA_029216955.1 of Iris pallida. Taxonomy (NCBI): domain Eukaryota; kingdom Viridiplantae; phylum Streptophyta; class Magnoliopsida; order Asparagales; family Iridaceae; genus Iris; species Iris pallida. The sequence continues at coordinate 3,043,759 of JANAVB010036019.1, forward strand.
TTCGGGGCATCAATGCTCGATTAGATGATATGACTTCAAAGGAGGAACTGCATCAAATGGGAATGTCACGCCCTTATCTTTCAGAATGGGATGATGTAATTTATCCTCCAAAGTACAACTCTCAATCCATGATTCCTTATAATGGAACATGTTCACCGAGACAATATTTGACATACTTTTACTTCCAGACCGTTCATATACCAAACAATGATGCACTTTGGTCTAAATTATTTATTGGCACCTTGAAGGGAGTAGCCTTTGAATGGTTTTGCAATCTGCCTGACGATTATATTAGAACCTTCAAAGACTTAGAGAAATTGTTCCGTACAAGATTCTATGAAGGGACAGGTGATGTCTCTATGCCAAAGCTTATTGCTACAAAGTAAGAGAATAAAGAGCCGGCTCGTGAATTTATCGAATGGTTCAGGAGATTATCGATGAAGTTGTATCCCGGGACTCCTCAGTCGGTGTTGATCGATACGTATAGGGGTAACTTCATACCCATAGTCAGATTCTGTATTGGCCCTGCAGATTATAATGATTGGCCAGTCATTATCGTTGTTGCTGAGAAGGCTGAAAAATCTGTCAAGGTTCTGTATTTAATTGGGTTGAAATCACCCGAAGACAAAAGAAAGTGTCCCTTAGGCAACAACACTTTCGAGAAATCCAATAAAGGGAAGGAGTCCTTTATGGTCGATGTTTCCATAGCGGCTTTCCAACCTAAACAAAAAGCTCCAGCTGCTCCAAGGTCTAAGCCACATTATACCTTCAATAAAGCCCCCATATTAAATATTTTCCAAGTACTTATGAAAGAAAATAAGCTGCAACTACCTCCCCCTCAAAGGCCATAGGAGGTAGGGTATTGCTTTTATCATCAGTATATGCATCACCCTACGAAGGATTGCTATATATTAAAGAATCATATTCAGCAATTATTGGATTCAAAGGCCATCACACTATACATAGATGAGAAACAAGTTTATGTAATTCTTATTTCTCTCCAGTTTGGAAATTTTCCTGAAATTGAAGTGCAAGACAGTGTTACCCCCGATACCGATGGCGACATTACAAGTTGTCAATCTTCCTCTAGTCCGTGACCAAATAACCGGAGTTATAGCACTCACTACTCAGCGTGGTGAAGTCATATGGATCCATCCCGATTTTTGAAGATATGGATCCAAAATCTACTTTGTCTACTTCCAAGATACAGAGCAAGAAGAAAAAGTATAAATCATGCAATATAATCAACGAATCTCTAGTCGAGAATACCAGATCCGGAAAGGCATACTTACGTGCCTCCAATCAAAACGAAAAAGATAATCCTTTTATTGTAGCTCCTGCTTCTAGTCCACCTGCCATTCTGGCTTCATCAGAATCAGGGCCATCAAAGTAGACCTCAAAAGAAAAAGAAAAACAGAAAGAGGCGAGGTTGACAAGTCCTCGAAAAAGTCTACTCTTATTATACTTGACAAGCCTTCCAATTTTGATATATTGGCATAGCTTGCCGATACCCCAGCTCAAGTGTCCATATTCGAGTTATTCTGCCTCTCCAAGGATACATGGGAGGCACTAAGTGAGGCGTTGCCGCATGTAGACTCATATTTGATTCAGATAGCGGAACCTGATGATGACTTATGACTTACCCTCATTGTCATAGTGTATCAGAAAAGATTCTTAATATCACCTTTACTCATGGGGGTATTTTTTTTTAAAAACAACCGCCATGATAGACCCATATATATATGGGGAATGTTAGGGCTTGTAAGGTGGATCGCATTTAAATTGATCCAGGCTCATCTGTTAGTATGATTCCATGAAGTTCACTTCAGGTGTTAGGAATCCCAATGCACAAGTTGTTACCTACTTCCACTACCGTTACTGGCTTCAATGTTGGATGATGTCATCTTCTGGGAAAAATCTGTCTCAAGTGTCAGATTGGAAATCTCCGTACTGAAGTCAAATATTATATGATTGATGCCATTGTCTCTTACAATATTTTATTAGGACGGTGATGGATACATGACAACCTTCTAGTACGATCATTAGTGCTTCAAATATCTTAACGAAGAAGGAGTAGTGTGTATAGAATTTACGTACGTCAATCCTTTCAAGGGGGTCGCGGTCTACTTCTTGTCACGCCCCAGAACCAGAATCCTGGAGAGCGGGGGCAGACATAGCCAGCTACGTATATTGAAATAGAATACATCTCAACTATACGGTCACGGCTGTCTAGATATGAGGGTTTACTACAAGCCAAAAGTCTCTTAAGGTCAAGCCTATTGTCTCAATCTCAAGCAAGTAATATAATTACAAGATGTATGATCATTTAAATATACAATAAAAGGCGTCCCAAATATTACATATCAGCTGATCATGAAGCTAGTCGTACAAAATCCTAGGACTAGCAAGAGTTAAGTCATACATGATCAACCCTAGGATTTGTTAATCATGTTTACAGCCCGTAGGCAGACAGTAAGTAAAAGTGCATCGAGCTAACAGGTGCTCGTCGGCTAAACGCCTCAAAAGAATAAATTTACAATAGAGTGAGCGAAACAAAATAGAAAACCCACTCGTAGCCCGGGTTCCTTCTAGTCGCCACCATTGGGCTGGAAGTTTGGTAGATCCTCGGGAGCTGCTCCGAAATCTGGCCACACAAAACCAGCTGGGTCAACCCCAGAAAGAGCAAGTGCCACAAGGGGGCCACGAAATAAGAACAAAAGCCAGCAACCAGCACAAGAAAAATATAATATTAAGACTAGAATTTACGAAAACATGGCAGGGTGATATACGACGAGATAACCATGGGACTATTTCGATAACCAGGTTACAACCCGTAAACCAAACAAGGACCGGGGTTGTAACCCTTCATCTGAACAGAGCTTGGTTTCCCACCATTTATCGACAAAATAATAAGGTAAGAAATCAAGACAGGAAGCAATCTTGCATGGGATCAAGACCTGACTAGACTGGTTATACCTTATTCAATCAATCACGGCCAAGCAGATCCTACGGCTTACTACTTTAACTAACTAGGGTTATCACAGGCCTAATTACTAACAAGATGCAGTGAGATTGTTCCACAGCCACAAGCCCTGCAGACCATCCAGGCTAACCAGGACGAAAGATTAGGGTTGAATTCAGGTGGGTACATCGCCCAGAAGACAAATGTACCCTTAGGTGACTTAGAGGGTGCAACACTCGACGGTGCGCTGGAAATGTGCCCTACTCGACGGCAGGCTACAGATCCCAAGAGCGCCCAGGTAACGGGATTGCCTGTAGCTGTGTCAATCTCTTCATGACTACTGTATTATTCTAGTTATTAACCTTAATCCATTTTAGTAGGTACTCCTGACCGTGGTACTCAGGAGTCCCCTCCTAGACATGATGTAAGACAGGACAAGTGGATTTAACAAGCAAGCAAGAAGAACCACCCACGGTGTCAAGGCAGGTCAAGTTAGGTTATCAAGATAAATCATGTCAGGGTACTTGTCAGGAGTGCGCCACGACGGGCCACTATCATGTCAGGTTGGTTATGTCAGGAGTGCACCACCACGGGTCACTGTCGTGTTATGCAAGTTCCTTGTCATACCGTGCCATGTACAATAGTCATTCCAAACATATTAAGTAAAATCAAGTTCATGACAAAAGGCGTAAGGATATAAAATGGGCGTAAAATATCTAATAAAATATCAATATATAGGGCTATAGAAAAGCAAAGCTAAAAGAAATAAAACCATAACTCCAAGAGCCAATGGATTAAGCAAAGGGATCAAGGGGCAGCATACGAAAAAGTCACGCACGCTGAGAGCAGCGTAGGTAAAAAGTCACGCACGCTGAAGGGAGCTGTGTACGTGAAAGTCACGCACGCTACAGGGAGCAGGGTACGTGAAAGTCACGCACGCTGAGGGAAGCAGCATACGTGTAAGTCACGCACGCTACAGAGAGCAGCTGCATGAAAAGTCACGCACGCTGAAGGGAGCAGCTGCGTGAAAGTCACGCACGCTCAAGGAAGCAGCTGCGTGAAAAGTCACGCACGCTACAGGGAGCAGCTGCGTGAAAAGTCATGCACGCTGAGGGAAGCAGCTGTGTGAAAAGTCACGCACGCTCAAGGGAGCAGCTGCGTGAAAAGTCACGCACGCTCAAGGGAGCAGGGCACGTGAAAGTCACGCACGCTCAAGGAAGCAGCTGCGTGAAAAGTCACGCACGCTGAGAGCTGCGTACGCGTAAAAACACGCACGCAGGGTCTGGGTCTTCTTCTCCATGGCTGAGAAGAAGCTCCAATGGCTCCAAAACTTCAAAACCTCATAACTTGGCTATCCGAACTCCAAATCCAAATTTATAAAGTTCTAACCAGGGTGGAATTGAATGCTCTTCCACATGGAAACATCAAAAACCCATAAAATCCAACTTAAGTAGCTCAAACCATGCAAAATTCAAAAATAGATATAACTTAGATCAACAACAATGGAGGCTCCAAATCACAAAAACCCAAGTTCTAATGTTGATCACCATGTCCTAATCTATCAAATGGACAAGGAAAAGAGGGTTCTCATGTAGTGGCAAGATGCACTTGCCTAGGGTTGGAAGAGTTGTGTAGAGGAAGGGGAAGAAGAAGAAGAAGGAAATTATTGGTGGTGGTAATGAAGAGAGAGAGTGGTAGGTGAGGATATAAAGAGGGGGAGTTGCGGTGGGGATGAGGGGTAGCATAGGTTAAGGTGCTCCATACATAAACCAAACCGAACCAACCCAATAAAACCGAGCCAAGCCAAAACCTAAATACGAGAAATACCGAAATTCCACAGACTGAGAAAAATAAAAATACATGCCAAAAATCCAGATACGAGTAAAATACGAAATACGGGAAATGAGGGTGACAACTCTACCCACCTTAAAAGAATTCCGTCCTCGAAATTTAATCAAGGAGCTAGAGATTGTCACGACAAGCTACACTAAGCACAGGCAAGTTACACTAAGCAGTTCAATCATGCAATCATACAATGCAAGCAAGGAAGGGAAAATATAAGGTATAAGAAAGACATTATACCTCACGAGTCAAATAGGTAGGGATATCGCGATCGGATGTCTTCCTCACGCTCCCATGTTGACTCACCCAGAGAGTGATGACCCCAAGCAACACGGACTAATTTAATAGTCTTATTCTTGAGTATCTTCTCCCTCCGGTCCAATATAGACACGGGCCTCTCCTCATACGAAAGGTTGGTACCAACAACCAATTCCGAATGGTCTAGGATGTGGCTCGGGTCCGAAATATACCGTCGTAATTGGGACACATGGAATACATCATGTACCTCACTTAGCGACGGCGGAAGAGCGAGACGATAGGATACATCTCCTACTCGCTCTAGAATATCGAACGGCCCTATATACCTAGGACTAAGCTTTTCCCGCACGCCGAAGCGAATGACGCCGCGGTTAGGCGAGATCCTAAGGAATACATGGTCGTCGATAGCAAATTCTAAGGGACGCCGATGAGCATCAGCCCAATGGCGCTGGCGGTCTTGGGCAACTCGGAGGTGATCTCTAACCTTCCTGACCACTTCAACCGTCTGGGAAATCAATTCGGGTCCGAGCATCTGCCTCTCTCCGATATCGTCCCATGCTAGCGGGGATCTGCACTTCCTGCCATAAAGAGCCTCGAAGGGTACCATCTGGATACTGGCCTGGAAACTATTGTTGTACGAGAATTCCACCAGGTGCAGATGATTCTCCCATGAACCACCGAAGTCAAGGGTACAAGATCTCAACATATCTTCACGGGTCTGGATTGTGCGCTCTGATTGTCCATCCGTCTGCGGGTGATAAGCTGAGCTGAACTAAAGACGAGTCCCCAAACTCTTCTGCAAGCTGTGCCAAAAGTGTGATATGAATCTTGAATCCCTGTCCGAGGTGATGCTGACTGGCATACCGTGAAGCCTGACGATCTGCCTGAGATACATCTCTGCTAACTGCACAGTCGACTGCCCAAATCTGAATGGAAGAAAGTGTGCCATCTTGGTAAGCCTGTCCACAATTACCCAAATAGCATCTCTGCCGGCCGGAGACCTGGGCAATCCGGTCACAAAATCCATAGTTATATGCTCCCATTTCCATTCTGGGATCGGTAAGGGTTGAAAAAGTCCAGCGGGCCTCTGATGTTCAGCCTTAACCTGTTGGCAAACCAAACACCGAGAGACAAACCGGGCTATCTCCCTCTTCATGCCATTCCACCAGAAATGCTGACGAATATCACGGTACATCTTCGTACCACCCGGATGAATAGAATATTGTGAACTGTGGACTTCTGCCATGACTTCCTGTCTGATATCTCTACTAGGTACACAAAGATGAGTGCCGTACCGAAGGGTACCGTCTTCATGGATACATAACTCTGGCCTTCTTCCTGCTTCACACTCTGCTCTGAGTCGCTGAAGCTTAGAATCTGCTGACTGCGCCATCCGGATCCTCTCAACTATGCTGGACTGAACCTGTAGACTGGCCATCAATGCCACACTGGTTGGAAGAACCACTTCAATTCCCATTTTCTGAAGATCTGCCAATAATTCTGGTTGCGCCGTCAGGAAATAAACTCCGGCTCTCCTGCTCAATGCATCTGCTACAATGTTGGCCTTCCCGGGATGATACTGCAAATCCACATCATAATCCACTAGTAGCTCGAGCCATCTTCTCTGCCGCATATTAAGGTCCTTCTGGGTGAAAACATACTTCAGGCTCTTATGATCAGTAAAGATCTTCACTCTATCTCCGTACAAGTAGTGTCTCCACAACTTCAAAGCAAACACTACCACCGCCAATTCCAAGTCGTGGGTCGGATAATTCTTCTTATGATCACGAAGTTGGCATGACGCATAAGATATTACCTTCCCATGCTGCATCAAGACACACCCCAATCCTCTGCCTGAAGCGTCGCAATAAACTGTGAATCCTCCGGTCCCATCTGGAAGGGTGAGAATGGGAGCCGTTATCAAACCTTGCTTCAACTTCTCAAATAATTCCTGACACTCTGCTGTCCAAACAAACGGCACATCCTTGCGGGTCAACTGGGTCATCGGCGCTAAAATCCTGGCGAAATCTGAAATAAACCGCCGGTAGTAGCCGGCCAATCCAAGGAAGCTGCGAACCTCTGCCACTGAGCTGGGTACCGGCCATGACTCGATAGCCACAATCTTCTGGGGATCCACTTCCACTCCTCCTCGGGTAATGATGTGACCCAAGTACGAAATACGATCGAGCCAGAACTCGCATTTACTGAACTTGGCGTACAACTGATGCTCCCTAAGCGTCTGAAGGACGACTCTGAGATGCTGCTCATGCTCTGCTTCACTCTTGCTGTAGACCAGGATGTCATCTAGGAACACGATCACAAATTGGTCCAAGTAAGGTATGAAAATGCGATTCATGAGGTCCATGAATACGACCGGCGTATTGGTCGCTCCAAAGGGCATAACAAGGAACTCCCAATATCCATACTTCGATCTGAATGCTGTCTTCGGGATATCCTGCTCTCTGACTCTGATCTGGTGGTATCCTGATCGCAAGTCGATCTTCGAGAACACTGAAGCCCCTCTGAGCTGATCAAACAAGTCATCTATCCTCGGAAGAGGGTATCTGTTCTTGATTGTCACCGAATTCAAGGTACGATAATCAACACATAGCCTGGATGTACCATCCTTCTTTTTCACAAGAAGCATCGGGGCTCCCCAAGGCGATCCACTTGCACGAATGAATCCCTTGGTCCTGAGTTCTTCAATCATCTTGTACAAAATCTCCAACTCTGAAGGCGCCATCCTGTAGACTCGCTCTGACACTGGTGCTGTCCCGGGAATCAAGTCTATAGTGAACTCAATCTCCCGCTCTGGTGGCATCCCTGGAAGCTCTTCTGGAAAGACATCTGGAAACTCTTCAACTATCCGGGGTAACTGCACTGCTGCTACTGCCATCCGCAATGCTGGAGAAGATGGCTCCACTGCGCCTCTAGAAAACGAAAACTCTGGCTCGTCGGGGATACTAAAGACAACTCTGCCAATATGGCAGTCTATCCTAGCATACTGATTCCTCAACCAATCCATGCCTAGGACTACATCATAGTCTGCCATAGGAAACTCTATGAATCTAGCGGAGAACTCCCTACCGCTAACTACGATCCGACACGAGGAAAACACTCGATCTACTCCCACAAGACCATTACCAGTAAGTATATTGAGCCTCACTGATAATGACTCAGGCCCAATCCTATCCGTTTCGTGAATCGTACAGACATGGATAAATGCGATGCACCAGAATCAAACAATACCGAAGCTGGAAAGGAGTTGACGAGAATAGTACCTGCCACTACCTCATCTGGTATAACTTCTTCCTCCATAACCATCATCATGGCCTGACCTTGCCCTCTGGCTGCTGGTCCCCTCGGCTGGAAACCTCTCTGCCTATTCTGGGTCTGAGCTTGGGCTTGTGCATACTGCTGGGGGTGTTGTTGCTGGAATGCCTGAGACTGAGGCGGCAAGGGCCTCGAAGACTGATACTGCTGCTGCTGAACTGGTGCTGGGGCCGGTCCTCTCACCGAAGAGCTAGAAGGGTTGGATGCTGATGAACCACCCCTATTCGGGCAAGCCCCTATCCTATGATCTGCCGCTCCACAAGCCAGGCACAATCCCTGCGTCCTGCGACAGTCTGCCACCACATGCCCTGGCTTCCCGCAATGAGAACATCCTATCACGGAAGTCTGCTTCTGCTGCTACGGGTACGTCAGGATCGAATGCTGAACCGACGTTACTGAGGTCGCCCGCCTCGGAGTTCCAATGGTCAATCCCCTAGCTGCCGGGACTGGAGCTGATGATTGGTGCATCTGACTATGGGACCGCTTCCTGCTTCCGGTCCTATCCACGATCCTCTGGGAGGTGTACTCATGCCTCCTAGCTGCTCTCAAGACTGCATCGAACGTCTGGTGCTCAAACTGCTCAACCGCCAACAAGATCTCTAAATGCAGCCCATGCTGGAATTGCTGGGCCCTATCAAACTCGGTCGCCACCAAGGTGGGGGCAAACCTACTGAGCCTAGAAAACTCTGATGCATAACTGTCGACTGTTCTGCCTCCTTGCTTCAAGTTGGTAAATCGGGTCTGCAGGTCGTACCGAGCCACAGCATCAAAGTACTTCGTCTGGAATCTCTCCCTAAACACTGCCCAAGCAATGGGTGCCACTAATCCCATGGCCTGCGCCGCCCACCAGTTGCGAGCTAAATCCAACAACTGCAGGCGTACCACCGCCACCTTCTCATTCTCGGGTGTCCTGGCTGCTTCCAGAACCACCTCGGTATCCTGAAGCCATGCATCCGCGGCAATCGCATCCTCGCTGCCGTCGAAGAAAGGAGGGTTCAATCGCTTGAAGCTGTTCGCCGCCTGGTTCCCTGGATGTCCGCCTCGGGTCAAAGCATCTTGAACTGTCTGGTACAGGGCGTCGCTTCGACGATCCTGGGAAGCTATCAAGGTTCTGATGAGGCTTACTAAGGTTCCATCATCGGGCTCTGCGGGCTGGACGGGCCAAACTGGTGACTCTCCTCCAGTAGGCACAACTCTGGAGGCTACCCCGAAATGCTGGGCTTGATCTCCGGGTTGCTGCTGGTCCACGGGAGGTGCTCTTCCTTACTGATCGGCAGGGTCAGGTACAGTACCGCTGAGGAAGACGACACAGGAAAACAATAAGGAAGGATCAGGACAGATCAACGATACAAGCATGTAATCAGGGCAAGAATTTCAGGGATTTAAAAATACGGGCGGAGATCAAGGGCGAATACTGATTGAGACATCTATTCGGTAAACCCTCACATTTCTTGATTGACAAGACCTGCATGGGCCACCACTTAAACCATGTCACGCCCCAGAACTAGAATACTGGAGAGCGGGGGCAGACATAGCCAGCTACGTATATTGAAATAGAATATAGCTCAACTATACGGTCACGGCTGTCTAGATATGAGGGTTTACTACAAGCCAACAGTCTCTTAAGGTCAAGCCTATTGTCTCAATCTCAAGCAAGTAATATAATTACAAGATGTATGATCATTTAAATATACAATAAAAGGCGTCCCAAATATTACATATCAGCTGATCATGAAGCTAGTCGTACAAAATGCTAGGACTAGCAAGAGTTAAGTCATACATGATCAACCCTAGGATTTGTTAATCATGTTTACAGCCCGTAGGCAGACAGTAAGTAAAAGTGCATCGAGCTAACAGGTGCTCGTCGGCTAAACGCCTCAAAAGAATAAATTTACAATAGAGTGAGCGAAACAAAATAGAAAACCCACTCGTAGCCCGGGTTCCTTCTAGTCGCCACCATTGGGCTGGAAGCGTGGTAGATCCTCGGGAGCTGCTCCGAAATCTGGCCACACAAAACCAGCTGGGTCAACCCCAGAAAGAGCAAGTGCCACAAGGGGGCCACGAAATAAGAACAAAAGCCAGCAACCAGCACAAGAAAAATATAATATTAAGACTAGAATTTGCGAAAACATGGCAGGGTGATATACGACGAAATAACCATGGGACTATTCCGATAACCAGGTTACAACCCGTAAACCAAACAAGGACCGGGGTTGTAACCCTTCATCTGAACAGAGCTTGGTTTCCCACCATTTATCGACAAGATAATAAGGTAAGAAATCAAGACAGGAAGCAATCTTGCATGGGATCAAGACCTGACTAGACTGGTTATACCTCATTCAATCAATCACGGCCAAGCAGATCCTACGGCTTACTACTTTAACTAACTAGGGTTATCACAGGCCTAATTACTAACAAGATGCAGTGAGATTGTTCCACAGCCACAAGCCCTGCAGACCATCCAGGCTACCCAGGACGAAAGATTAGGGTTGAATTCAGGTGGGTACATCGCCCAGAAGACAAATGTACTCTTAGGTGACTTAGAGGGAACAACACTCGACGGTGCGCTGGAAATGTGCCCTACTCGACGGCAGGCTACAGATCCCAAGAGCGCCCAGGTAACGGGATTGCCTGTAGCTGTGTCAATCTCTTTATGACTACTGTGTTATTCTAGTTATTAACCTTAATCCATTTTAGTAGGTACTCCTGACCGTGGTACTCAGGAGTCCCCTCCTAGACATGATATAAGACAGGACAAGTGGATTTAACAAGCAAGCAAGAAGAACCACCCACGGTGTCAAGGCAGGTCAAGTTAGGTTATCAAGATAAACCATGTCAGGGTACTTGTCAGGAGTGTGCCACGACAGGCCACTATCATGTCAGGTTGGTCATGTCAGGAGTACACCACCACGGGTCACTATCGTGTTATGCAAGTTCCTTGTCATACCGTGCCATGTACAATAGTCATTCCAAACATATTAAGTAAAATCAAGTTCATGACAAAAGGCGTAAGGATATAAAATGGGCGTAAAATATCTAATAAAATATCAATATATAGGGCTATAGAAAAGCAAAGCTAAAAGAAATAAAACCATAACTCCAAGAGCCAATGGATTAAACAAAGGGATCAAGGGGCAGCATACGAAAAAGTTATGCACGCTGAGAGCAGCGTAGGTGAAAAGTCACGTACGCTGAAGGGAGCTGTGTACGTGAAAGTCATGCACGCTACAGGGAGCAGGGTACGTGAAAGTCACGCACGCTGAGGGAAGCAGCATACGTGTAAGTCACGCACGCTACAGAGAGCAGCTGCATGAAAAGTCACGCACGCTGAAGGGAGCAGCTGCGTGAAAGTCACGCACGCTCAAGGAAGCAGCTGCGTGAAAAGTCACGCACGCTACAGGGAGCAGCTGCGTGAAAAGTCACGCACGCTGAGGAAAGCAGCTGTGTGAAAAGTCACGCACGCTCAAGGGAGCAGGGCACGTGAAAGTCATGCACGCTCAAGGAAGCAGCTGCGTGAAAAGTCACGCACGCTGAGAGCTGCGTACGCGTAAAAACACGCACGCAGGGTCTGGGTCTTCTTCTCCATGGCTGAGAAGAAGCTCCGATGGCTCCAAAACTTCAAAACCTCATAACTTGGCTATCCGAACTCCAAATCCAGATTTACAAAGTTCTAACCAGGGTAGAATTGAATGCTCTTCCACATGGAAATATCAAAAACCCATAAAATCCAACTTAAGTAGCTCAAACCATGCAAAATCTAAAAATAGATATAACTTAGATCTATAACAATGGAGGCTCCAAATCACAAAAACCCAAGTTCTAATGTTGATCACCATGTCCTAATCTATCAAATGGACAAGGAAAAGAGGGTTCTCATGTAGTGGCAAGATGCACTTGCCTAGGGTTGGGAGAGTTGTGTAGAGGAAGGGAAAGAAGAAGAAGAAGGAAATTAATGGTGGTGGTAATGAAGAGAGAGAGTGGTAGGTGGGATATAAAGAGGGGGAGTTGCGGTGGGGATGAGGGGTAGCATAGGTTAAGGTGCTCCATACATAAACCAAACCGAACCAACCCAATAAAATCGAGCCAAGCCAAAACCCAAATACGAGAAATACCGAAATTCTACAGGCTGAGAAAAATAAAAATACATGCCAAAAATCCAGATACGAGTAAAATACGAAATACGGGAAATGAGGGTGACACTTCTCTAATGCAAGGTTGTATAAACCGATAGATTAGTGACCCTTTGAAGATGAACCATCGCATCTGGTTATGGACAAAGAAGCAAAGGCTAGGGACGAAGTAGAAAAAGCATCTATTGATCAAATGGTAGAAGAACCTCTAGCCATATACTTGAAAGGCCCTGTGTGGAAGGAGACAATTAAAGAGCTCTTGGCAATATACTTGAAGGGTCTTGTGTGGAAAGAGACTGCTAAAGCTTTACAAGAGATGCAGTCAGTGGGTAGTACACCTTTTATTATTGACTTACGCAAGAACAAAGCTAACATCAAGACAGAGAAACCTCTAGTAAATGATCCAAGGACAAAGAAAGAGGAACCACTGGTGATCGACCTGAGGACCAAGATTCTTATTGTTATATGAAGATTCTTATTTTGTTATATGAAGATTCTTATTTTGCGGTACTGGCTAGGTCAATTGGTGAAACACTGATCATATTTGACCGAAACGAGGTTCATAAGAAGCTTTGGTCGACGATACTGAACCAGATTCTGGTAGAATGCAATTATATCGGTATACTCTTCAAGCGAAGAATGTCATTTAAAGAATGGACTAAGACTAAATAGCCAGCAAGGCCTCAACTTTTGTAAAGGTCGTCGCCTACCGTTGTGTATCCCAACTCCAAAAGAGAAACTGCAAGACTACTACCGTCGTACTCAATCTAGAATGGGATATGTAACTCCCCCAACAACACCAGAAATCTCAGACGAAGAAGATAGTGATACATGTTTTTATTCTTCCAATTCTTCACTATGGAATTCAGATCATAGTGTTGGAGCAGTATTTAAAGATGTCTTCTCACCTTATATGATATTGGTGATCAAATAGAGGATGATGATCTTTCTGTGGAACCTTTTGAAGTCGAACCTTGGACTCAATAACTTGACACCCAATGGAAAATGAGGTTTGAACAATGGGAACCACCTACTGAAGATAAAATTGTTCAAGTTAATGTAGGTGATTCAGAATCGCCTAAACTGATATTCATCAGAAAAAGTTTATCTGATGAAGGCAAACATTCTCTTCTTGAGCTTATCAAATAATATTGGATGTTTTTGCTTGGAGTTAGGAAGATATGTCCGGGCTCGATACACAAATAGCAATACACCATCTTTAATATACTCCCTAATAATAAACCGGTTAAGCAACAACAATGGCAGTTCCATACAGATATGATGGAAGCTATTGTGACTGAGGTAAAGAAACTCATAGACAGTGGCTTTGTCCAAGAAGAACAACATCCTGACTAGGTGTCTAATATTGTCCCGATCATGAAAAAATAGAAGATTAGGGTATGCATCAATTATCGGGACCTTAATTAAGCTTGTCCAAAGGATGAGTTTCCACTTTCAATCATAGATGTTATGATTGATAACACTTGTGGCTTCGAACGTTTGTCGTTCATGGATGGATTCTCTGGTTACAATCAAATTAAAATGTTTCCAGCTGATGAAAACCTCATATTATTTCATACGTCATTGTGGGTATACTGTTATACGATGATGTCCTTTGGTTTAAAGAATGCTAGAGCTACATATCAACGTGCGATGAGCACAATTATTTGCGAATATTTGTGGAAAATAGTAGAATGCTACGTCGACGATATTGCAGTTAAAAGTCGTTCAAAGGGAGATCATTTTCAAGACTTGAGAACTGTATTCGAATTGATGTGTAGGCACCAACTCAAGATGAATCCAACAAAGTCATTCTTAGGAGTCTCCAGCAAAAAATTTCTTGGATTCATTATACCTTCAAAGGGAGTACATATTGACCTGAGAAAGTTAAAGCTATTCTAGAAATAGAACCCCCAACGAATATTAAAGAACTTCGTGGTTTACAAGGTAGGTTGGCCTACATTCGAAGGTTCATTTCAAATCTGTCCAGGCGATGTAGACCTTTCACCTAGTTAATGAAGAAATGGGTCTCTTTCATCTGGGATAAAAAAATGTCAACAAGCATTCGAAGATATTAAAAGTTATCTTACTAATCCTCCAATATTTTGGCTCTAGTTGTCGGTATACCATTCTTGTTGTACGTTCATACGATGGAACATTCTTTTGGTGCACTGTTAGCACAAAAGAACGACGAAGGACATGAACAAGCTATCTATTATTTAAGCCGTATGATGATCGGCGCAGAGCATAGATATAATCCTATTGAGAAAGAGTGTCTCGCCTTAATTTTTGCAATTCAAAAGACGCGGCACTAGGAAATGGGACAAACTATCCATGTTATATCCAGAGTTAACCTTCTCAGAGTTATCATGACAAAACCAAGTGTGCTCCATTCTCACCTTGCTACTTGGCAATGTTATTGTCCCCCTATGATATGGTCTATATACCCTAGAAGGCAGTCAAAGGACAAGCTCTGGCTAATTTTCTAGCTACCCACCCGATAGCAGAAACATCTAAACTATATAATAAAATTTTGGACGATGTATTAGAGTCTAATACAACAACAAAAGAGTCTGTTTGGAGGATATTCTTTAATGGAGCTTCAAAAATGGGTCACAAAGGCAACATCATAGCAGGAGTGGGAGTAGTGTTGATATCTCCTGATAATCTGGTCATCTATCGCGCTTATTCGCTTATGGAGCCCTGTTCTAATAATGTCGCAGAGTATAATGCTCGACTCATTAGACTCTAGTTGGCTAAACAGCTGGAGGTAGATTATCTAGAATCTTATGGTGACTGCGAGTTAATAGTCAACCAAGTTCGAGGAGAATATGTGGTTCGCCATGAAGATCGTCCTCCATATTATCAAACAACCCTCAAAATAGCTGCTACTTTTTTTGGGTTCTTTATTAAATATGTACCTTGGTTAGAAAATATAAAAGTAGATGCTCTAGCAAGTTTGGCAATATCACTAGCCAGAAGTTGATCACAGTGATTGGTCGAGAATTGTTTTGTACTAAGAATAATCTAGATGCCCACCAAAGCTATTTGGTAACAGCGATGTCAACTTCAAAGATTAGATATTTCCATTTATAGACTATGCTACTTATGAAACTCTTCCCAATGATCCAAAAGAAGCTATTTCAATCAAGAGACGTCCTCTTCATTTTTCTTTTTGCACAACTACTAAAATGTTATATCCAAGATCATATAATGGACTTCTTTTACGATGTCTATCCGAAGAAGAAGCCAAACATGCCATTCGTGAAGCTCATGATGGCACTTATGGTGTCCATCAACCTGGTCCAAAATTGCAAGATTGTTTGAGGCATTTGGATTATTATAGGCCCACTATGGTAGTTGATGCTATAGATTATGCAAGAAAATGTCAATCTTGCTAAATTCTTGCAGATTTCATACATCAACCTTCAAAATTTCTATACCAAACGGCCGCATCCCAGCCTTTCGAAGCATGGAGAATGGATATTATTGGACCTATTAATCCTCCTTCATCCAAGGGACACTGATTTATTCTAGTGATAACCGACTAGTTTTCAAGATGGGCGGAAGCTATACCACTTATTGAAGTAAAACATCTAATGTCATCAGTTTCATTAAACATCATATGATTTATCGTTTCAGACTTCCCAGGAGGATTGTTCATAACAATAGCCCATAGTTTGTGAGCAATAAATTCCATCAATTATGTGAGAAGAACCAAATCCAGAACGTAGCCTCTACAGCTTACAATCCCGTAGCTAATGGTTTGGCTGAAGCCTTTAACAAAACTATTATCAAGCTACTCAAGAAGTTCATTTCATCTGATAATCGTAATTGGAATGATAAACTTAGTGAATGACTTTTGGCGTATCGCACTACAGTATGGATATCCACCTGTATAATATTATTTTCTTTGGTCTAAGGAAGCAAAGTAGTTCTTCCTATGGAGATTCAAATCCCGTCTCTTCGAATCACTCTATCCAATGAATTAACAACTGAAGACAATAATCGTCTATGGTTACAAGAATTAGAAGCACTCAACAAAAAATTCTTAATGGCTAAATAGCGAATTGAGTTATACCAAGCATATATTTCTAAAGCTTTCAATAAGAAGGTAAAGGAACGAGTTTTCTAAGTCGGTGACCTAGTTCTTTCAGTAAGAAGACCGATGGTTATGGCACATAAAAGCAAAAGAAAATTCGTACCTAAGTGGGAGGATCCATTTGTTGTTGAATCAGTATATTTAACTAGAGCATACATGCTAGCAAAGCCTAATGGAGATCTGCTGATGATGCCTATTAGTGGCAAGTTCTTGAAAAAAATATTATGTCTAGATCTCAAGTGGACATTACCTTGTATACTTCAGCAAATTTTGTACAGTGTCTACATTTTTCTTTCTAGAGTAATGAATACTTTGCATGTTAACATCTACTTTATTTTGAACCATTGCTTTTTATCCCAACAGTTTTTGGGTAAGTTATAAATAATGGGTCCTTACAAATTCTCCAGCAGAACCACCTTTAATTCTTACAAAATTGTCTTGTAAGAAAAATCCTCTAAAAACTCTCCAATTTATAAAAGTTTGACATTAAAGCCAAGTCGCTTTAAAGACATATTATTTAAATTCCTTAGTCGGAATTGGAATAATCTATTGTGTCAAAAGAATAATCATGTCCATATTACCTCTAAATTATTCTACGACACTTATCTTCTATAGAGACTCAAGTCATGTTCATATTACCTTTAAGAAAATTTATTCTAAGAGAATATTCATGTCCCTATTACCCCTGAAATATTCTATACTATCGACTCTCTCTATAGAAATCTATAAATCTGCCATGTCCATATTACCTCTGAACAAATTTATTTCAGAAACATTTATAATGTCCATATTACCTCTGATGAAGTTTTTGATCATCTTATATTACTTGCATACAGTCGAATGTATTACAAGTAATGGGTCCTCTTATCATCTATCATATCTATATTACCTCCAATAGTAATCGATTTCTACATCTATTATCTATACCTAATCAGGTACGCCAAGGATAATAGATCTATCATATCATCTATCATATCTATATTACCTCTGATAGTGATCAATTTCCATATATATATTATCGATACCTAATCAGGTACACCAAGGATAATAGATCCACTCAAACATCTATCATATCTGTATTACCTCCGATAGTAATCAATTTTTCATATCTATTGTCTATTCACGGATTAAGCATGTCACAGATAATTGGTCCACAGAATTATAATATTTTTCTACGGCCATAATACCTCTAGAGAAATATCAAAACACAAATATTCCCAGCAACATGAAAAGTGTTCATTACTTTCAAAATTCAGTGAGAATACAGAATACTTTCATAATCAACTACAAAAAAGAAGAAAAAGAGGAAAATTACGAGCTTAAAAGATATTTAGGCACTTTACAGAGCTTTGCAATGTCCTTTTCCAAAATATCAATCTCAGATTGTTTTCGATTAGCTACCCGTCATTTGACTTTGGCCTCCTTGGAAGCATTATCTCTGAAAGGTATCAGTTCAGCGTGCTTCTCTTCCAGAGTAACGAGTTCAAAGTCCAGCCTTTCGACCTTGTTCCGGGCTTCATTTGACTGAGCAGTAAAGATCTTCTGATGCCTAGTGGTCTCATATTCTTCTTAAGCATAAGCATCTTGGAGGGCTTTGATCTCAGCAGTAAGTTCATTCATTCGTGCAATGTTTATTTCTTGGTAGGAAGCATACTTGACCGAGGAAGCCGAAAGAAACTTGTATTCTTCAGGAGCCTTGAGAACTTGTTCTTTAAAAACCCTCTCTTGATTCACCAAGACAACTTCCTCCTTGTCGATAGCGTCGTTCAGTTTGCTGAGCTCACTGAATTCAATCATTAAAAGATCACGATGGCAGGCGAGACCAAGATTACTACACGCCGTTCAAAAGTGTCAAGTAATATTCTTAAATCCCCAGCTATGGTTTCGTGACTAGGGAAACTTTCAATTGCTTGGATCATATGGACAGCTGGTGTCTTAGTATGGGTAAAAGGAAGGTCCCTTTCTATAATCCCTTGTATCCCACTCGCCAAAAGGAAATAAAAACTTTACACACAAAGCTTAGCCATACCCTCTTGATGGACACCTGTTAGTGGTGTCATGGGGATAATAGTTGTCTGAACTTCTACCTTAGATAGAGGATCGAGTGATTCTTGAACAACTGCCATGCGAAAGGAAGATTAGATTAATTTGAATAAAAAGAGGTAGAAAATAGATGTCATGAAAGAGTGCAGTACCCATGCCATGACTTCCATCTGTGAGTAAACATGTTTCAACAGGCTTGTCAGTAATGCTGGGTACCGATTCTTCAACAGGCCCCACAGATACTTGCTTAGCTATTCTAGTTTCAACTTGGGAGGAAAGTACAATACCTTCAAGTTTAGTCTAAACTTCTGGTTCGATTGCCGAAGCTACTTTCCTTGAACGAAGAACTGTTGGAGGCTCACTGGCAGTTGTAGACTGGCTTTAGTCTCTTTAAGATTGCCTAAGTCTATACTTTCAAAAGCTGTGCCACCATCGTCTACTCCATCTTTTGGTTCAGATGCTGTATGCGATTGGTTGCCTTCCTCGTCCTTCCAATCCTCCACTGATTCATCCTCTAAAATGGGCTTGGAGGGACCGACATTATTCGTATAAAATGATTCAACTGCTTTTGTAGTCACCCCGACAGGTGAACTCATAATGTTCACGCTTTTAGTAGTATTATGAGAAGGAGTTCTACGAGATGATCGCCGTGGAGATGTTATCTCTAGTTCTCTAACTAGAGGATTAATTGGTATATAAAAGCAAGCGCCAATTCATCCACGGTATGGGTAGCCAATTCTTGGTCTGTTTCAGAGAAGAATGATGGCTTTCAGATGATTTTTATTTTTTATGAGCTACCTTCTTCTGACGTGTTGTTTTTATCGAAGACAATTTTGTGGCAACCTTTGCTTTCTTATAAGAAGGATAGGCTGTAGGGGCTTATTTCTGTTTCCTCTTACTCTTACCCTTCTTTGGTCTTTCATCTGAAGAACCCTCTGTTTCAGGTTCCATAATGGGTGCCGTCCCTATGATGTCTCTTCCCCGAAAAGCTATTTTTCGAGCATTCTTGAGGTCCTGGATAGATGGATTCAGCCTGGTATCCAGTATAAAACTGGACTCTCGAACATAATTGGCCGCAGAAGAATTTATGTTACAAAAGAACTTGCTAGCATCATACGGGATATGAGCACTATCAGATTTCTTTGGCATAGTAAAGGAGGTATTAGTACCACTTGTATTATAATATTGCCAAGCCCTAATCCCATCAAGCAAACTCCCTTTGTATCGGAGAAAAGAGCTAGCATTTTCCAAGAACCACAGACTATAGCCAAATTGACGGGCAAAATGGCTTGGCAGGTATAATTCTAGATAGATATCCTTCTGTTTTCATAACATTAGATGTAAAGGACGAATGGATTGAAGCCAGCAGAATGTCCCTTCTGACAAAGTCGAGGCATTGTATATTCCTTTATCTGTCAGTACAGTGCCCTCTTCACTACTGGTAAACTTCGGGACTATCTTAAAGAAATCATAGGCTTGCGAATATCCAAGTACTCTCCTACAAGATACAATTTTGGTGAAATTCCAAGTTTTGCCTTTGTAACGTCTAAGAACACCATCATTGGGCAAAGTTTCAGATTCCAACCCTGGGTGCATCAACTTGGGATAGTACAGAATCAACCAACACATCAAATAGTGGAATAGTAGTTCTGATCTGGGAAAAGAAAATCCATTTCTTTCGGGCTGTATAATACATTATACACAAAGTTACATAGTCCTCTGTAATGCTGCATACCATGGCTGGGAGTAAGGCTAGCTTATGACCAAACACCAATTTCACAGCAGGAAGAATAAAGCTCCGGCTTAACCTCTCGATGGCTCCTGCACCTCCAAAGACTACACAGTTTCTTAGCCAGGCTATCAGATAACCTGCTACAATTGCTTTATCGGATAGAGGGTGAAGTAGATGATAAAAATAATGATAGACTGAGGAATTGATGCCATCGCTTTTCAAGTTCTTCCCCCTAAATCCTTCATTAAAGTTTTGATTTTCAGCTTTTTGACATTGTTAGACAAATCGTATAATCCTTCCGGCTGGATTCTTCGGTAGGGGCTTTAAAAAGATGGTCTATCGAGTTTTTGGTGTGAGGGATTGGACATTCGATCTTTCCTGACTTGTATCTTCTAAAACAAATGTTATGATGAAATAACAGTTCTTCGTACACACCCAACATATCGGGATTAGTTTTTTGCATGGTGACCAGTTCCATATCTATTGGAGTGTACTCTTCATAAGGCTCGTTACCCCATAGAAGTCTGGAGATCGCCTGCATCTCATGAAGAGCTAAACCCATCTCACCAATAGGTATAAAGAATATGCCAGTATCACAATTATACAGTTCTGCAAGAGCAACAAACATATGAGTGTTCATATGCAACCCATGACAAAAGACCCTGACGGCATAGTACAAACTACATTCTCTTAAGATTGTTTCATAGTTGGTCAAGACCCATTCTGAAACATTGCTCCATGTACTGTCACTGTAAATCTAATTTAGCATCTTCAAAGCACCAGTGGGATAAGACAAATCCTTAGAAAGTAATATGTTGGTAAGGGTTGCAGCAGCATATCACAGAACGTCTGGACGGACATCACTCTTGATGAATCCAGGCAGTAGACTAAGCTGAGCGAAAGAGACATCTTCCTTTTTACACTCAAAAGTATTCTGATTAGTGTTACTTGGTCGATGAACGATCTGTCCAACAGGAGCCCCAGTTTTTCTATGAGTGATTGAGTACTCCATATTTCTTGAAAAAGCAACCGGAGCGTAAGCTGTCAAGGGTAGATGACGTTCGGCCGCTGGCACAAACATTTTCCAGTTTCTTGAGACAAGTATCCAAGAATGTTTATCTTTTTTGAGTTTTCTGATGTCACTTCCCGTCAAAATCAAAGCATCTCCGA
Source organism: Iris pallida (assembly GCA_029216955.1). Classification (NCBI taxonomy): domain Eukaryota; kingdom Viridiplantae; phylum Streptophyta; class Magnoliopsida; order Asparagales; family Iridaceae; genus Iris; species Iris pallida. The sequence continues at coordinate 3,065,331 of JANAVB010036019.1, forward strand.
ACAAAAATTCTAGTCTTAAAAACTTCTCATTATTCAAAATGAAGTCACCACTAGCCAACATCTGTTGAAGAAAGCTTTGGGTTTCATTGACGATCATTTCTTGTCTTAAAGAAGGTTGATCTTTGTTGATTTGAGCTATCATATGAGATATCAACTCATAGTGGTTGGTGCCTAACATTCCTTCGGGTGCATCCTAGTAAGATTCTCCAAGCACGTTAGTTGGAAAATGAACTACAAAATGAAAAATGAGGTAGACAAGTTTTGTATATATTTTCGTAAAGGACAAAATAAATGCATAAAAAGTTTATCTGTTTCTTTTTCATATTGTCATTTGTTTATGACGCATAAAGCAATGAGCGCATAGGTACAGATTGATCACACTCATGCGACAGCTTACAAAAGCGCATAAAACCAAGATACGTATTTTTTGGTTGAAGCTTCACAGCAACAACAACGCATGTAATAGGAAGTCTGTCTGCACATTTTTGGAGTTGAGTTCCCTCTATCATGTGTCAAGACTTATGAACGCATAATCTTATGAAGTTCTTGATTACAAACAATAAATCTTAAATTTTTCATCGAAAGAGTCTTTACCCTAGATTGATGGTTGGACAACGATGGGAGCGGTCTCAGATGAGTCATCGACCGACTATCCTTTGTTCTTTCTCGACGACGACGCCTTGGTTGATGATTTGGAGCCATTACTTTGAAACTTTCAGTGGAACAGAAGGAGATGAAAGAGTTCATAGAAAGGCAATGAATCTCAAGAAGAAGGTAAAGTTTTACTTCATTGTTCTTCCATCATATTTATAGATTACACCAGGTAGTCGCATAGAAGATTATGATATTTTGAATCCCGAGTTATTCGGAGAAATCATATCAAATCCTTCGATTCTCATACCAAACGACGATTATATTAATGGTACGAAATTCGAGGAGGATTTAAAGAGATTGTCAGCTGTTCACTCAGATTCATAAAAGATTTTATCTGTCAAGTCATGCGCTACAATCGGTGATGGCAAAAGTTCATGCGTCCCAGATCAGGGCTATGGTTTATGTATTTCATGCTTCAGATAAACAACAGAAATTCATGCATCTGTTTAATGACAAGATTTTACATATTTCAAAATATTTCTAACTACATAGCAGAACTCATTCATGACTATGTACCGATCTTCTACACTTAGCAGTTATGCGACACTTTTAGAGACAACGATTCTTCAACAAACAAGTCATAACTCATATCAAACAGAAAAATCATGATTACATATGATGGAGATCTATTACATTCAAGATCTTCTCCATCAGTTTGTCTTCCATTGCAAACAACAATATGTAGAAAATATTGCACTTAAGGAGACAATAGTAGAGAGGGGAGACTATGACATATAAGTCCAGTGCCAACATTCTCACAACCTTATATGGTTGGTGGTAGGAACACAGCACTGGTTAGGCTCTCCACAAGGTGCTCAACGCCAGACTTCTGCTTTACGTCTGCAAGTGTGGGTCACCCTCTGTTGTATTCGACAGTTTGCATGGACGGAAGGATACAAAATTAGACCGACACACAGTCCAAGATTCCTGTCGACTGTTGACAATGTCCGTCATCAATAGTGTTTCGATTGGGACTCAAGCCCAATCATATCACAGACGCTACGACAGTAAAACTAGTCAGTTGCAAGCCTAGTTAGATGGGTACAGACAGCTAGTTGGGTCTGAGGACTATAAAGGTCCTCTATGTAATGTGCTGAATCATGTCGAATTAGACATGTTATGATGTACTTCTATGCTCCATCAGAGATCCATTCATACACGGAGTATCCTGAAAATATGACAATTTCGAAATGGAGTTAGACAAATAAAGTCAGTTGTACCGCATAATAGCAAAAGGCGCATAGGAAAGTGTGAAAATTTCATATGCGTAAGAATTACAGCATTACTCCCCAAACAGTGCAATGTTGACGGTTTTGCTTATGTGGGCAATGTATTTTCTATTTTCATAATACATCTTTCTATAAGTGTAACTATGTGCTCTGAAGACACATTGTGTTCAGAACATGATCAAAGTGAAAGTTGTTTCTATAAGACATTGTGTGGAAAGAAGTGATCAAAAAGAAAAAGATGGAGAATACTTCAAGAAAGATTACCTTTTGAAGATCGATCTTTTTTTTGACTTCTAGCATAACCAAAGAGCAGTGTTCTCAGCTAGGTGATGCTCAATCTCCTCACAGGTTTGCACAAGTTTGCTGGAGTGTTAATCAGCAAATGCATGGTTAAAAGTGACGATGACAAATCCTGTCAAAGTCATGTCCTATTTATAGGGACGAAAAATCACTATGTGGCGAGGTACTATGCGACTTGATTCTGGACGAAGAGACCAACTCGATATTAAATGTCGCATGATTTTTTGTTTCTGAAAGTGCGGGTGACAGTTGACTTAGCCTCGATCCAAGCAATTGCCAGAAATGGTCGCCACAAATTCCAAAAATAGTTCAAAATTCAAAGGATTTTGTCAAAGTGAATGACAGCATGGAAGGTGATCTGATGCGTTTAAAACTTTATGTGATAGAATCCTCTCTCCCATGCTTCTTGATCAAAGTATTTCAAAACTTATTCAAGTTTTAAAAGCTTTGAAGGGGTCCTATAGAAGCGTAAAAAAACTAAAAGAGGCGCATAGATGTCATGTGCCTAAAAATATAAAGTTCCTAAGTCAGAAGCTGTTAGAATTAGAATTTTTAAAAGACACATTGTTCAAAGATGGGACAGAGAAACGCATGGTTCATTCAAACGCATGATATATTTTTGTCCCTTGTGTGAAGTGACAAACCTCGGGCAGTGTGCATTATTCAGAGAAGATGTTAGTGACTTCGTCATCCCCATTATTACACATTGCCAACTAATGAAGCAGTTGTATGCATCTACTTCCTGATCAATGTTTTGCAGTTAGTAATTGGAAAAGCTATGCATTCAAGTATTGACTGATCCATAATTACTCGAAGAAAAGTTTTTGTTTGCAGTAAGCAACCAATTACTATGTGTCTAACAATATTAGACGTATAGCTGATCCTCACCAAATAAGTCATGTGCTGACATGGTAGTGTTTCGTACCGCACATCTCAAAATATGTGGTAAACTATATGTGATTCTCGAGCAGGTTCACTCTCCTCTAAACCCAAGGCTCATGCACCTACCCAATTTTATTTCTCTGAGGCAGAAGACTGTTTATTTTATGTATATACGTATATAACTAATCCAATGAAAAAAGCTATAAATAGAGGACAGTTCCTTCCTCGTACGATACACACAGATCACTGGCATAAGGAGAGACTATGTATACCGCTTCTTTGCTAAGAACTTTCAGAGAGAAAGATAGAGCTTTCAGTGATAACGTTCCCCTTGCTACAGAGAGTTTATCGACGACCAAGCTTCAACAACTTTTGCATCAAATTGTCTATGGAGTAAAGAAGTCAAAGTAGACTTAATCTCCATAACCCCAATTCCCAGATTCTATTGTACTTGAAATTCTTGTTTAAGATTCTTGTTGTACTTCTTCTTTATAATAATATAAAAGATCCTATATTTTCTGAAATCTTTTTGTGTTGAAAAAGTTTGCACAATAGACCATACTTTCGCTGCTCTACTAGCTCAAAGAAGCGCTGTAGGCGATAAACAAGCCATCTACTACCTTAGTCGGACAATAATCAGGGCCGAGCACCGATACAATCCTGTTGAGAAAGAATGTTTGCCTCTGGTGTTTGCCATACAAAAAAGTAGCCATTATGTGGTGAGGCAGACAATCCACGTAATTTCTCGACTCAAACCCCTCAAAGTTCTCATGACTAATCCGGGAGCGCTAAACTCATGGCTAGACACATGGGCAATCTTGTTATCACCATATGACATGGTTTTCGTCTTTTAGAAGACAATTAAAGGTCAAGCAATGGCTGATTTTGTCACGCCCCAGCATAAATACGGAGGGTGACTAGGCCATCTAATCCATATGAGGTAAGAAAATATCATACGGCGATCATGGCTGTCATGAGACTAGGGGTGCATGCTACAATCAAATCTCCTATGGTCCTACAGTGCATATATGTCTAAATCAATCAAGCAAGAAGCAACAATTAATGAACATATAAGATAAAGCTGTAAGGCATCCCCGATGCTTCATCAAAATAATCATGGGGAACTAGCTTTATAAGTTAGCTTGCCCAGAGAGTCATAAGTACATAATTGTAGTCAGCTGTAGTCTGATTTAATTACAATTACGCAAGGAGGCAAAATATCCAGAACAACCGGCTAAACAGGTGCCGGTGGCTGAATGCCAGAACTTAAATAATGATACTAGAGTGGTGGAGAAGAAACCCACTCGAGCCCCCCGCCCACCATGCTTCTAGTATGCACCATTAACGTCAGGGAGGAAAGTCGGAACCTTTGGCTTTGCTATGTGATCTGACCAAACAAAACCAACAGGGTCAGCCCCGAATAGCAAGTACCACAAGGGAGCACAAAAGAGTGATATAAAACCCAAGCATAATAGTAAATAGTAATAATAATGAAAAGCTTCCGGTCGTAAGCTTGGTCCACAGCCTGTCGTAGCACGATAGTCCAATCCAACAACCAAACAAAAAGATGGGTTGGACCACGCACCATGATAGTCCATGTCCCTCGGCTACTATCGAAAGGTACAAGGCACAGTCAAGTCATTTTTCAAGTGGCCATTCATTCATACGACTTTCTATATTTGGCGAGGTTGTCCCTACAATGCTGTTATAGGAATCCTCAGATCGTGTCATTACAGTAGGGCTAGCCAATCCAAAATTTATATATATATAAACACGTAGCACCTTGATCATGCATCGGTCCCCCGTAAGGCAACCGCGCTAAAACATATAACACATAGCACATAGGAGTCGGATATGGTCATCCACTATAAGCGGATGAAACCATGTCTGTGGAGGCCAACCCGACACGTAAGGACGGGACCTGGGGTGGCTAGTATGGCACGATTTCGAGATTCTTTCCGCCTAATACATCTACCAGATTAGTTGCCTAGTTAACCCTCGATTAATCTCAAAATTCATATGTCGTGGTCATATGGTCATCCTCCTAGATGTCGTACATAGTACGAGTACCCCCAAGAAAGGATCCATATTGGCTCAAGGAGTCATACATAAGGATCCCTCCTTAGTGTAATACAACACGCTACATAAACCACGTCATTACTATCGACCATTCATTATGTAAGTGCTGGAGGTATTGGATGTACTGACATATATCATGTAGGAACACTTCACACATGATATAGCACATCAGGCCCCACATAGATTGTACCTCAGTACACGCATAGGACCGGCACACACACATAGATAGTCAGGTTAGGAATGAAGGTCGAGCCATAAGATGGAAGAGAAACTAGAAGGCACTGTACACTTAGGGTACGAAGCGCACGCAAGTCATGAAGTGGCACTAATGGCACACGGGCAAAAGGTGTATAGCACAAGGTGTAAGGGGCGCGAGGTGCAAGGTGCGCGAGTTGTGCACAAGGTTCAAGGTACGCGAGGTATGCGAAAGGTGAAATGTGAGCGAGGTGCAAGGTACGCAAGGTGCGCACGAGGTGCGCACGAGGTGCAAGGTGCCCGAGACAAAAGGTATGCGCGAGGTGCAAGGTGTGCGTTCTAAAAGGCGCACGCAAGGTGCAAGGTGCACGATGTGTGCATGAGGGTGAAAGGTGCGTGAGGTGCAAGGTGCGCGAGCCAAAAGGCGCATACGAGGTTCAAGGTTCGCGAGCCAAAAGGCGCACGCGAGGTGCAAGGTGCACGAGCCAAAAGGCGCTTGCGAGGTACAATGTACGCGAGGTGTGCGCGAGGTGCTAGGTGCACGAGGTCTGCGCGAGGTGCATGGTGCACGAGGTGTCGTCACTAACAGCAAGCTTTTGCCCATAGAGTTTTAAAAACTTCGACTGTCCATAACTTGGGCTATAGGACTCGGAATTAGGCAAAATAAAGCTCTAAACTGAATGAAATTGAATTCTCTACAACATGGAACAAGTAGTTTCCAAAAATAAGCAAGTTTGATAGATCAAAACACAAAACACATAAAACCCTAGTTTTGGAAACTTAGATCTACTCAAATATAGCAATTAAAATCAAAAACACCAAGTACTAAACATGTAGAGAAGGAGGAGAGGAACTTTTTTGACTAATAATATCAAAGAAAAGATCAAGAATAAAAGTGCACAAATCTCCACTTTCGAGCAAGTTGTACATGCCTAAGAGCATCATTAGTAGTTGGGACTCTCCAATACAATTTGGAGCCCAAAATTTCAAAAAAAAGGTAAATGTAGAATGGGTTGGGTTTGTATCAGAATAGTAGGAAATGATAAAGTGAGCTCCGGTCCCAAAAATTGTGTGGTCAAAAATTAATGTAGGAAAAAAATAATATAAAGTTTAGAATTTAGAAAGTTGGGCTCAAATTGGAACTTACTATTCTACAAAACGAGTTTCTACGATCTAGAATCTAGAAATTGGGAGGCCCAACCCTTAGCACCCATGGATGGGTTGGGACCGAAATTGTAGAAATTGGGACTAGGGATGAGACTTATTATTTTACAAAATAAGCTCCTACATTCTAAATGGGATGGGCCTTACTAATGATGCTCTAATGGTGGTGGTTAAGGGAAATGAATGAAAGGTTATGAGAAGAGAGAAAAGAAAGAGAATATATATAGTAGGGTTGGGTTGGCTTAAGTAAACCCTAATCTTAAGCATGCTCTTAACCATTTTAACTAATGACATGATTAGTGGCTAAATACAACAACTAATAGAAAATAGACTAAATGGTGCACATGCACAAAATAGCATATACCATATACATAATCAAGAAGGCAAATACGTATATCGGGAACGGGGAGTGACATCTCTACCCTCCTTAGAAAAATTTTGTTCTCGAAATTTCGGCCAAGACAAAATAGAAAAATCAGGGCAAGCGAGTACACTAATTATAAGACCGACTACAAATGCAATTATATCAAACCTATCAGACATTAGAGAACAACCATCCACCCTAGTGGGTGCAATTCAAGCATAGAAACATGTTTCGAAGGCATAAGAATAAATATACCTTCTGAGTCAAACAAGTGCGGATATCGAGATCTAATCTCGTCTTCGTGATCCCATGTCGATTCTTCTGTGAATGATAGTCCCAAGCGACACGGACAAGACTAATAGTCTGATTCTTGAGCACCTTCTCTCGCTGATCCAAAATAGATACGGGTTGCTCCTCGTAAGTCAGGTCGGTATCGACGACCAGCTCAGAATGATCGAGGACGTGACTCAGATTCGGGACGTACCTACGCAACTGAGACACATAAAACACATCATGTACATCATGTAGCGAAGGTGAACGGGCAAGACGATAAGTAACATCGCCTACCCGAGCGAGAATATCAAATGGACCAACATATCTAGGTCTAAGCTATCCTCGGGTTCCAAATCTAATGACACCTCGAGTAGGCAAAATCCACAGAAATACTTAGTCACCAACACCAAACTCTATAGGCCTACGATAATGATCTTCCAGTGTCGGTGTCTATCCTGCGCAACTCGAAGCCGCTCTCTGATCAACTTGACTGTTTCCACGGTCTGCGTGATCATCTCTGGTCCTAATAATTTTTGTTCTTCCACATCATCCTATGCTAGAGGGGACCTACATTTCCTTCCATATAATGCTTTGAACGGTGTCATCTGTGTACTTGCCTGATAACTATTATTGTAAAAGAACTCTACTAAATGAAGATTATCTTACCAAGTTCTACCGAGGTCTAAGGTACAAGCTCGTAATATATCTTACAATGTTTGGATGGTTCTCTCTGTCTAACTGTCCGTTTGTGGATGATAGGCTATACTGAACCTCAACTTGGTACCCAAACTTTGATGTAAACTCCGCCAAAAATAAAAGGTGAACCAGGTGTCTTGGTCTGATACTATGCTCACTAGAACTCTATGTTGTCTCACTATCTGCTTCATATATATTTCTACCAACTACTCAGTAGACTGCCCTACTCTGAAAGAAAGAAAATGAGCAACCTTCCTGAGCCGATCCACAATTATCTAAACTACGTTTCGACCAATCGGAGATCTAGGTAAACCGGTCATAAAGTCCATTATGATGTGCTCCCACTTCTACTCCAGAATACAAAGCATTTGTAACAATCCTGCTGGCCTCTACCGCTCTGCCTTGACTTGCTGATATACCAAGCACCTAGAAACAATCTCACTATCTCCCTCTTCATGTCATTCCACCAGAAGTGTTGCTTTATATCCTGGTACAACTTTGTGCCTCCGGGATGGATGGAATAAGTATGACTATGAGCCTCTGACATAACTTCCTGAAGGTCTCCACCTGGTACACAAAGACGGCTTTCGAACCTAAGCGTACCATCTTTAGGGATTACTAACTCCTTCCTGAGACCTGATTCACACTCTGATCGAAGCTTTTGGTTCCGCGATCCTCCATCTGAGCTAATCTAATCCTCTCTACTAAAGTAGACTGAATCTGCAAAGTGGCCATAACTCCTGTATCTTGCAGCAAGATCACTTTAATTCCTATTTCCTGAAGATCTTCCAAAATATGCCTCTACGAGGTTAAAATGACTGCACCACCTCTCCTGCTCAAGGCATCTGCTGCTACATTCGCCTTGGCTAGATGATACTGTAGATTTATATCGAAGTCCTTCAGTAACTCCAACCATCTTCTCTGTCTCATATTTAAGTCTTTTTGGGTGAATACATACTTTAAGCTCTTATGATCAGTATAAATTTCCACTCGATCCCCATATAAGTAATGCCTCCATGATGTAAGAAAAACACCACTGTTTCTAACTCCAAATCATAGTTTGGATAGTTTTTCTCATGATCCCCAAGCTGTCTAGAGTGCATACGCTATCACCTTACCATTATATATCAGTACATACCCAAGTCCCTTCCCGGATGTGTCACAATATACTGTAAACCCTCTCGACCCTACTGGAAGCATCAAGATCGGGGTTGAGATCAATCTCTTCTTCAACTCTTCAAATGATATTTGACACTCTGTTGACCAAACAAACTCTATATCCTTATGCGTCAAACGCATTAAGGGTGCCAAAATTCTGGCAAAGTCTGCCACGAACCTCTTGTAGTAACCTGCCTGTAGCTCCTAAAAATCAAGTTGCACCCATCAAAAAATCAATACAAACCAAATTGTGCACCCATCAATGAACTGTACAGAAAGCAGATTGTGCAACAAATCAACTGCGCGAGGTTGAACTGCGCCAATATCCAAGCGCGCAATACTGACGTGGCAACTTCATCATTACCTGACACAAAATTAGATTTTCTGACAACTGACAGCCCGAAAAGCGAGGAGTATGTTCGTTTCTCGAGCCGTACCGCATCCTAGGACAGCTGTCAGCGCGGTCCAGCTGTCAACTCCCAGCGCAGTCTGCTAGCCCAACGGAAGCGCAGTCTGCCAGAACCTCTTCAGCGCAGTTCGGTCCCAGCGCAGTCTGAAGCTAGCGTAGTTGAAGAGGCATAATCCATCAAGATAACTGATATTTTATACGTAGCCTACATGCCATCAATTGCTCACCACGTGGCAACCGTCTGTACACGACCATGCGTATTTCAATCAAACAATGCCACGCGTCTAATACAGTTGAGCCACGATCGAATAACTGTCAGCACAGTTCGCTGTTTGCGCAGTCCAATGCCTGCGCAATCCAAAAATAACTACTAATTAGTTATTTTCCAGAACTCTATAAATAGAGTTTCAAGTCCTTCATTATCAAGATCAGATCATTCAAGATCATCATCAGAGATCAGGAGTTCTTGCCCAAGTGCTGCTGCATTCTTTAGAGGCTATCGTCTTCACAGTTCACATCATCCAAGGGATAAAGTGATCGTCTTCAGATCGGATTCCTATAGTTGTACTTTCCCAGAATTCAATTGTAATCTTCTTACAAAGTTTGTGAAATAAAAAGAACTTTTGTTTTTACAAACAAAATGGCGACTCTGCTGGGGACGACTTTCTCCTCCGACGAGGAAGTGATAACTCAATGTGACGTTGCGTCTATCGGAAAGACGCAGAAGATGCTGGTTGTGAAGGTCAACCAGACTGCCTACGAGACGATGATCAACTCCGGGGCTACTCGTTGTACTGCAACCTCTACCAAGAGCAAGGTTCGTCCAGTGTGGACTCCAAAGTCCTCTGCGCAGTCTTCTTCACAGTCCTCTGTGCAATCATTTGCGCAACCTGTTGTCTCTGCTGCTAAGGAGCCACTGGCCACTTCTGCTCATGCACAAAACACCACCCGCGCTACCAAAGCGCAAGCCAGAACTCCTGCGCAGTGTACTGCTCCTCTTGCTGCCGCACAAGCCACTTCCTATGCTACTATGGCAAAGTCCAAGACTCCTCTCCTCCTAGAGCATTTGGTGACCTCCTTCCTTCCCGCGCAATCTACTGAAGCTAGAGCTCTTGCTGCACAAACTACAGTTTCTATGGCCAAAAGGACATCTGTCAAAGCTCCTTAGACGCAATCAACCCTAGCGCAAGCTGTTCCAGCGCAGTCTAATAGGGATAACCCTTTGGCTAATCTCCCTTCTTCTCACAGCAAGGGGAAAAACTCTGCTCCTCTTTCCAAGTACCCTGTTGCCCCAGCACAATCCACTGGGGTAGCCTGTTGACTGTTCCTCTTCCTCCTCAGAACAAAGAAAAAGGCCCGTTGGTCTTTTCTCAAACTTCCTCGTTCCACGACTTGGAAGGCAACAGAGGGAAACGCTCTTTAGCCAACCCTTCTTCACAAAATAAGGAAAAAGGTTCTTTGGTCTTTTCTCAGTCTTCTCCGGTTTTTACCGTAGAAGATCCATCTGAACGTGCCTCGGCACCAATCAGTACAAGAACTCTCTCAAATAAGAGTTCTTCCCTCCTTGCCAAAGGGAAATGTACTGATCAAAGAGGTATTCTGCCTACTCCGTTAGCAGAATTCTAAGATCTCGCAACTCTCCGAATATCCCGCTCAAAACAGGAAAAATTACTGGTGTCTCAGACAGAAACCCCTTGGGGGTGAATTTGCTGATCTAAGGACTTATCTCAATAGACCAGCTTCTATGAAACGCAAGCAGCCAATGCCGAAGATGAACCTGCATCAGAGAAAACTTCTAGGATAAAAAATCCTGACACCTATACTAATGAGGTGAGTACTTCTCTATATACTCACGGGATAAAACATCTGAAGAACCGGAACCATGTTCCGAATGTGGTCAAAGAATATATCCCTCAGACTTCTTCTCGTCCCGTCATTGTTCCTGATCTCCGAGAGCACCTCAAGCAAAAACAGGACAACATCTCAACACCTCCAGTTCAACCACTTGAACATTATTGTAATCACAAGGTCGTCATCAAGTGCTGTTGGCAGACAATAAAATGATATGTTTTTGATCGTCTGAATTTTGCAACTTCTGAACCAATGTCAGAAGACGAAGACGAAGACGAAGTGTTGTATGCTTCCGTCAATATGGCTTCTCGAGACACTGGGGGTAGAAAGTGCTCCAAACACGGCAAGCCTTGCAGGCCCAGCCAGCGGTACTTTGATTTACTCCAAGAATCTTCTGAAGGAGTATTTTGACATACCCGATCCCGAAGTCGAGACACAATGGGGCATGGGAATCTTCTCTAAGTTCCTTCTGGTCATCTCCCTATTTCTTATTCAGAAAATGATTCTTTCTCTGATTATGATACATACAGCGAAAGTTCTGAACAGACGGTATCTTCTACTGTACCTAGAGAAGTGACAGCTTATGTTGTCACTGAAGACCCAGATGCTTCTAGTTCAGTAAATCAAGAACAACGAATAGCTGTACTGGAAGACAAGTTGAAGACCATGGCTGAAATGGTCACAAGTATGTATTTTATCATTGTGGCCTAACATACAGTACCACCGACCGTACCTGCTGTAAATCCTGAGATTATAGCGTCATCGGTGCCTGTCAATGCAGGTCTGGGGGTTGTATCTCCTCAAATACCCCTAGTACAAATTCAACCTACACCCAGTCAGTCAGGAGCTGGGGGTAGCACTTACCATGTTGTTCCTCCTCCTAACACTCAGCCTGCTCCTTCTTCGTCATCGGAGGATGTTAATGAAGCTGTCAAACTCTTGTGCACTCAATTCGAGGCCTTCAAAGAGAATGACAACTTACAGAGATTGGGGATCAAACAACCCTATCCAGTTGAATGGAAGGAAGTCCCATTTCCTCCAAAGTACAAAATCCCTACAATTTTGCTGTTTGACGGCAGCACATCTCCAAGTCAGTTCATTAACCACTTTGAGGTAATGACTGTTCAACTTCAGCCAAATGACACTCTTCTTACCAGGGTGTTCGTCGGCTGTTTAGCCGGTGTAGCATACGATTGGTACAGGAGCTTGTCCGATGGCTGTATCATCTCTTTCTCGGGTTTGAAACAAATCTTCTTGGAGCGATTCTACGAGGGAATCAACGATATGACCATGTCGGCCCTCAACAAGATCAAACAAAGATATAATAAAACCGCTGAGAGTTTCATTGAAAGATTCCGTCGCGAAGCATTAAAGATGCCTCCTGGAACTTCGACCGCTGTCACTATAGATACCTGCAAGGCAAATCTTTTGTCTATCATCAGCATGTGGACGGGGTCAACTCAATTTCAAGACTGGCCATCATTCATTGTTAATGCTAAAGCAGCTGAAGTTAGCGCTGACAAATTCAAGCAGTGGGGGGTACACATGTCTAACCCCGACCGGGATGAACACCCGACAGCTAGTAACGGTAATCGCCAGAATAACCGCAAGGGTAAAGAAACTTTGAACATCAATCTGAAGAAAAAAGAATCTCTAGCTGTCAACGTAGCTCCACCTACATCTGCTTCTACTCCTTCTGTTCCTCCACCAAGGGAAACTCGTCCGAAAGTAGAGTACACATTTGACGAGAACGACACCGTGAGCATCTTTGATTGCTTAATCAAAATCAATAAACTCCAACTCCCAGACCCGAATAAGCCTGACGAGGTTGGTAAGACTGATCATCCCAAATATTGTGTTTATCACAGGTTCATTGGGCATCCCACTCGAGCATGTTTCGTGCTCAAAGGCAAAATTTAAGAGCTAGTCAACGCTGGTGTTGTCACTCTTCAACAAGATGAGAAGACTGTTACCGCGAATATGGTCTCAGTACAGTTCGGTAACTTCCCTCCACAGATGGTACAGCATGGTGTCATCCCTATCCCCAAGGCCACTCTTGAGATTGAGAATCTCCCTCTTCCACGGAGTGAAGGTCTCGTCCCCTTATCCCTTGATAATGGTGAGATTATGTGGATTCATCCTGATCTTGTTTCTGACTTCGAGGCTCCTTCTAAGCAAAAAGACCGCTCCAAGGGCAAAACAAAGATCTGCAATATGGTGTCTTTTGACCCCATAGTTAAAGAGGAAATCCTGCTTGGCACTAGGTCAGGAAAAGCCTACCTACGGGAAGTTTATAAAAATCAAGAAAACCCTGCTTCTTCTTCTGAGTCTGCTCCAGTGCAACCTGTCTCTGTTGAGGGCATCCCTGCTGTGTCTTCACCGGTTGTAGAACCCATTCCCCCCAAACCGACAGCAGCTGACAAAGGCAAACAACAAGTCCATTTCGACAAGCCTTTGAAGAAGTCATCCCCTTCTGGACTTGAGAAGCCATACAACTTTGATATTTTAGCTCAACTAGCCAATACACCGGCCAGGCTGTCAATCTTCGAGCTCTTGCGCCTCTCCAAAGAGACTCAAAAAACTCTGAGTGAAGCTCTCATGCAGGCGAAAACCTGTCTAAACCTTCTGAAGAAGCCGAAAGCAGAGCCTGTTTCTTGCCTCCATTGTCACAGTGTATTGGAGTTAATTCCAAACATTACCTTCACACAGGATGATATGCTGATGGAAGACAATAGGCATGACCGTCCTCTATACTATACAGGATATGTCGACTCGATGAAAGTCGATCGTATTTTGATAGATCCAGGGTCAGCACTCAGCATCATACCGAAGACAATGTTAGATGCACTGAAGATCCCAGTACATAGTCTTTCCAGTACAATCACCACTATCCTGGGGTTCAACCAAGGAAGAAGTGAACCTTTGGGCAAGATTCGCCTAAAACTCCAAATAGGCAATCTCTGCACAAAGGTGACCTTCTACATTATAGACAACCATGATTGCTCTTACAATGCTCTTTTGGGGAGACCATTTCTTCATGAACACAACATTGTTCCTTCGACTCTCCATCAATGTTTCAAATACGTTGATGAGAATAGAGAAGTTCAAAAGGAGGTTGCGGATCTCTATCCTTTCAAAGGTGTCAAAGCATATTGTAATGATGCTTATATGTATAAAGATGAGTTCATGAAGGTAGTGCTGGCTCTGGACACTGAAGTAGAACAAGAAGCAGTGCCCAATGACACCCTCATCATACCTGTTAAAGGGCGTGTTTCTCATCCTCAATCCTCTAAACTACTGGCTATTCACTTGCTAGTCCAGAAGCAACCAACTGATGGTGATCAAAGGGAGCTCACCTCTTCTGAGCCACTTGTTATCGACCTACATCATAACAAGGATAAAAGGCAGCTCACCTCTTCTGAGCTACTTGTTATTGATTTATCTCATAACAAGGATAAAAGGGAGCTCACCTCTTCTAAGATGCTTATTATCGACCTCTGTCGTAACAAGTCCAATCCTCCTCCACGTTCTTCTTCTTCCCCTCTTGTAATCAATCTGACCAAGTCTGCTAAGGCTAGAGGTCCTGTTGTAAATACGGATCTACAAATCAATAAAAAGTATCTCCTTTCTAGTATACTGATGTCATTTATCATGCTAAGTACTATTAGGATATGTTAGATAGCTTTCAGTCATTTACAATGGGAGTTGTACAGTCTCTTCAAACAGAGGTCTTACTCGAACACCCAGATGATTCATATTTTGTTGTCCCTTCTCGAAAGAGAGGCGAGAGTCCAATACTTTTTAGTAAAGGGCCAGAACAAAAATTCAGCTATACGGATGATAGCCAAAGTAACGATACAGGACGTCTCCAACTTCATCGTTATAGTCAACAATCAAAAGACATCATCCGAAAGATGGGTTATGACTTCAAGAATGATCTCAACTACGGTAAGTGTCATGACCCGCACCAACTTTTCGGACGCGAGCTCGTGAGCAAGCCAGCTACGTATCGAGCGGACTCCAGCCCGACTCGAGTACGTATAAGCTGTCAAGGTCATGGGTATCATGTCTAATCTAAACGGTATCTCAATCCACATGAATCATATAAACAAGAATGAACAAGTATGGGTCATGGTCTGCAGCCCATTAGCATATTGTTCGATTAGACTCCAAGAATGATATGAGTCTATAAAATAAGCAGAATATATCATGGTACTGAATATAAAGCACGAGAAAGATAGTAAATCAATGACACTAACTATATACCTGAATCATGCGACTGAAATCAACTACCACATGCTCAGCTAACTAACTCCGTGCAATCAGCTACCTGAAGAGATCATCTGGTCCTCAGAGGACTAGCAAGATATATAAAACATGCCTACTAATATGACAGTAAATAACAGGTGTGGAGGATAAGAATACTGCAAGAAAAACATCTAAGGACGACGAGTCGTGAGGAAATGTAATACTAGACTTGGTAACCAATCAATCGATTAACCTCTATAGCTTGTAGTACAATGCAAGATACTCCCAATCTATAGTAGATTTTGACTGTAATACAATGCAAGATAATCCCAGTCAAGATTAGCCAATTCTAGTATCGATCTCCTCTCCTAAAGGATACAAAGTCAAGTAGACTCCTATAAATCGTAGTACAATGCAAGATACTCCCAATTTACAGTATCGCAAGTCAAGTCAATCAATCAATCAATATATGCTATAGGTCGTAGTATAATGTAAGATACTCCCAATCTATGGCATGTCTCAAGTCAAGTCAATCAAGTGATATCAAGGTAGAAGAATCGGCTATAGGTCGTAGTACAATGTAAGATACTCCCAAGCTATAGTATGTCTCAACAGTAGTACAATACAAGATACGCCCAGTCGAGAATGGTCAAGGACAGATATAGAAACTGACAACTCAATCACGAGAAAAGGGTAACACAAAGAGACCAATATTCTAGCAATGTCAAACATCATATACGTGCACGTAATCTAGAACAAGTAAAGCAATCAAGGACGAATCAATCATAATATGGAATCATATGAAAATATAAAAAGGACAACAATAAGGAAAGAGAAACCATGTAAATACTGTATATGCTCGGCAAGGTATACTTACCTGGGGGTTGCACGGAGAACCAACAATGCATTGCCAATCAACAAGTCAGAAAGTCCAAGTCATCACAACTGTCTTCGAGAGCTGAAATAAATACTACCAATGTTCTCAGAATAGTCAAATTAGCTAGGATTGCCTGTCCTTAAGTCCAATTCTGGACACAGGTGCAAAACGGTAATTTCGGGCAAAAACGGTGTCCGTCGTTGGACCCGCTTTGCACCGAAAATTGTGCCAGAGTCAACAGTCTCTAAAGTCGTCAAACTACATGTCTACGGATCCAATTTTTTGATACGAACCCAATCGTATGTCCAAAGTTGGATTTCGGCGGGCCGTACACAAAATTGCCCGTTGAGTGGGACCGTGGGGTCCGCAAAACGACGTACGATTCAACTGTCTCAGAATTGGACCAAACTTGGCATACAGGACCAAAAAAACGATACGGTCCTATTGGCGTAAGTTTCATCTCGATCTGACGAGCACACACAAAGTAATTGGAGAATTTGCAAAGTGCACGATACGGTGAATTTCGACGGATACGCATCAAATTCGTCGCGACACGCGACCAATTTGAATTTCGTCAAAGCCCACACGACCACGAAGCCGTTACGCAGCTTTCGATGCTTATGGTGCGCGACCACGTTGCCCGGTTTGGCGGGATACACGTCGTATCGGAGAGATTTTATGGTTTCCGAAAACAGTTTAATAAGTTTTTCATGATTTTGGCGATTCGATTTCTCGACGCACAATCAATAAAATTAAGATTTACAAAAAGGATTTCGAAGCTCTATAGGTTGTCTTCCAGATTGTCTAGTAGGGTTTTGAAAACTCTCAAAAGCTGGA